>OY751314.1:18119315-18123109 GCA_963564615.1 Rhorus exstirpatorius | reverse complement strand
CACTGACTGTTGCGCACCTCGATGAGCGAATGGCATTTGCTCGAGAGCATTTGCAATGGGATGGTGCTGACTGGGCGCGTGTAATATGGTCCGACGAAAAGGTTAGTTGAAAATTAAGATCCTTACGCCGATATTACTATTAACGTGAGTAAAATGAAAAAAAAAAAAAAAAAAAAAAATTTCAATTCTTAAACAGTACTTACCCATTAAGGCGGCCCATCAGTGACAAAACTAGTCAAAAATCGTGACGTGAAAAAATCATAAAACCTATCATAATATTTTCTAAATACTCTGTCTCAATAAAATTTATGAATTTCGATGACGTTTCCCGTGATATTTTATTCATAATTTATTATAAATAATATTATAAATAAAGTCTCAACTGACAAAAGTCTTTAACGCTGTCAGAGCGATCAAGTCGATAGCTGATTTTCATATGTTTCCTCGCGTGCAGAATGACAGACATATATTGTATCCAAGATTTGCACACACGATGACTTTCGCGATTAAATTTCTCGGGAAAATCCCTGGCAAGACACAATTTTTTAAATACCATTTGAAAGTTCACGATTTCATCTTTCAATACTCAAAATTTGAATAAGAACTCTCGTCTTTATCAAAAGGTATCATGTCACTTCCGGTGAAAATGGAATCAACTGCCATAAGACCCATGCTAAAATAGGTACTTTTAAATTACTCGTTCGCAATAATTTGCCTGGCAACATACCCTGAAATTTTGAGAGAGTGTTCATTGCATCTTAGATAACACTCTCCCGAAGTTTCATTCGTATCGACGGTTTTTTAATTCACTGATGAGCCACCTTAAGTCTCCTATCCTCTCTTGTCGTATCAAGAGATGCGATTGCGTCTACACGCCGAGTAATAAAGAAATTTAAATGATATAAGACGGCCGTACCGTACTCTTTTATACGCCAAAAATGCTTCAAATTTAATTACTTCAGGCCTTTTTGGTTGCTGTGCGCCAAAACGCAGCGATTGATGAAAAAAATAAAAAGTAAAAATAATAAAGGATTGTTCCATATTTCTTCACTAACGCTGAAAGTAATGGAGGGGGGATAATGGCTATTATAGGAGTTATGGAAGGTTTAAAATTGTCCAAAACCACCGAAAATAGAAACATACCATTATGAAATTTTTTTCCGTAAATCTGCCATAAAATATTGATTTTTAAAATTCACTTCAGATTTTTAAATTTGGCAGTATGTTTAGCTGTTAAAACCCCCATAGTTAATAAGCATGGTGGTGCAAAAAATTGAAAAAAAAAAAAAAATTGTCACATTTTTTCACACTGACAGAAGACCCAACTTTGAATTTTGTCAGATACGCCCTTTTGACGTTGGTCAGCACGATTTGTTCCATAAAGTTAATGCCAGAAGGACGTTTCCCAAAAAACTTTTGAATATTTAATATTTAAACATCTTTGGGCCTCCTGTCAGTGTGAAAGAATAAAAAAAAAAGTTTAAAAATTTTTTTCACCACCATGCTAACTATTCATATGGGATTGTAACAGCTAAAAACTGAAAAAAAAAAATACTCTCACGTTTAAAGATCTGAAAAGAATTTTAAAAATTCTTATTTTATGGCAGATTCGAGGAAAAAAAATTCATGTTGATATCCTTCGATTTTCTGTCGTTTTGGGAGAGTTTTGGGACATTTTCAAAGTCCTACAATAGCCGTGAACCCACTATTACTTTCAGCGTTCGTGGAAATGTATGGGACTAATGGGATATATTCAAAGTAAAAAAAAAAATTTTGATTTGAAAGATACTTGTAATTTTTTAATCCAAACTGTACTGGTCTCTTTCAGATTACTAGTACTGATATTATTATTTTGATTATTATCATCATCATTATTATCACTATTGGATATTTTTAGCGGATACGCCAATTTGGCATTAGACAGCTTGATTTTTCCGTAAAGTTAGTGCGAGCAGGCCGTATCCACCGGGAATATTTAAATATTCAACATTTCTTCGAGAATTACATATTTTTGGTGGATAAGCCCTTCAGGCATTAATTTAACCGATTTTTTTTTAATAGCTAGGGGCAAATCTACGGGTTGATCCGTTTTTGGTTTCATTTTTTTTTCTATTTTCCGTTTCAAAAGCTTTTTTTTTCGGTTGCATCCACCAAAAAAAGTTGAAGTAAGGTAAAAAAGAAGAATTATAAAACGTGAGGTCAAAAAAAAATTATTTCGAACGGCGCATTGCATTTGAATATTTTCCATAAGAATAACACAGGAAAATATTGGGATTTCTGAATATGGTAGTGCAACTCGTCAGAAAAAAATCACACAAAGATGTCATTAACATATTCTCGCGGAGAATCGAATTCCCTACAAAAAAAGTTCTTACGAAAAATTAGCTCAGAACAACCGTTCGAGTGGAATATAACGCGAATGAATATAGTGGAAATAACGCTGTCTGAAATTGAATTGATAGAAAAAAAAAAAATCATTCAAAAGGCTGTAAAAATCGAATTTTTCGTTTTACGAAAAAACTTTTTCAGGATTTTTTTTAGATAATGTTCTGCTCAAACATACTTGCATGAAATTGTTTTCAAAATATTTCTCTAATACAAAAAAAAATCAAGTACAACAAGAAATATAAAAGAAACGACGTGCATCATTGATCATTGATCGTGTTAGTGAAAAATTACAAGCTGTGCCGATAAGTGTGAAGGCGAAAATGGTTCAAGCTCTGCAATCTCGAGAAAAATCCAAAAATACTTCGGAGCGAGTAATTGTTAAAAGAAATGATTGGGAAATGTTGCTGAAAAAAGATATAAGCGGTTTCGTTACTCCAGAATCCTTATTGCTTTTTCAGCAATTCAATTTACCTCATGATTTTTTGAGAGAAAATATTGTATTATGGCCTGAAAACGCGAGTTATTTGAGTTGCTTAGATTAAAAAAAAAAAATCTAAAAGTCGTTAATGACGTAGCCGAACGTGGTGTCGCTTTGATATAAGCATATAACGGTTCATTAAGAAAAAACGAAGAGCAGCTACATTATTTATTGGGCATAGTGCAAAATTATCGACAGAAAAAACCCTAATTGCAACAAACAGACTCTTAAAAAAAGAAACCATGATTATTAAGCATTATAATGTAAAGAAAAAACCTATTCTATCTTATTAAACCAAATTCATTGAATAAAGCTTTTCGAAACACGATCAATGATGAACGTCGTTTCTTTTATATTTCTTGTCGTACTTGATTTTTTTTTTGTATTAGAGAAATATTTTGAGAACAATTTCATGCAAGTATGTTAGAGCAGAACATTCTCTACAAAAAATCCTGAAAAAGTTTTTTCGTAAAGCGAAAAATTCGATTTTTACAGCCTTTTGAATTATTTGTTTTTTCTATCAATTCAATTTCAGACAGCGTTATTTCCACTATATTCATTCGCGTTATATTCCACTCGAACGGTTGTTCTGAGCTAATTTTTCGTAAGAACTTTTTTTGTAGGGAATTCGATTCTCCGTGAGAATATGTTGATGATATCTTTGTGTGATTTTTTTCTGACGAGTTGCACTACAACATTCAGAAATCCCAATATTTTCCTGTGTTATTCTTTTGGAAAATATTCAAATGCAATGCGCCGTTCGAAATAATTTTTTTTTGACCTCACGTTTTATAATTCTTCTTTTTTACCTTACTTCAACTTTTTTTGGTGGATGCAACCGAAAAAAAAAAAAAAATTTTTTTTTCCGCACACCCTAATATACATATACGAGGGCGGTTCTCATTTACCCGATGTCCGAATTTCAATT
>OY751314.1:17831815-18114315 GCA_963564615.1 Rhorus exstirpatorius | reverse complement strand
CTATTATGTTCCCCGGAACTGGCCTACTAAGACGGCTTAGCCTCCAGGAGCAGCTGCAATTGAGTTTTTCGCACGCGCGTTGCTTTCGGAGGGGGAATAATTTCAAAAATCTGCCGTTGCAACTCCGCCTCATTCGAGTCTGGATGTTGAATCTGCATGTGACGGGAAACAAAAGATTTACATGTCCTCATTATTTGTAACATTTTACTCATAGACGTGACAGCATCTCGTTATAAAATCAAGAAAACTCAAGCGCTGTCACACACTATGGCGAAAAACCGATACTCTGGATATCTATCCAATGAAAGTTACGTCGAAAAAAATTAACAAATAAAACTCCAACGACACTTTCATTGTTATTTTGAGACCTTCTCTGTGACACTTTTTCCTACCGTTGTGCTTTCACTGCACGGAAAACTGAAGCGGGATTCGGGACCATCATCACCGTGGTTGTGACCCCGTGAGGAATACGATGGTCCTGGATCGTCCTCTTTATGCGCTTCCCCTCTTTTTTGGAGGAAGAGTGGCTCATTTTGAGCTTCGGTTCGGGGGCTGATGGAGTTGAGAATGAAAACTTCGTCGTTTTGTCGTATTGAACGTTACATTATGATGTCTGGGATGCTGATAATTATATAAATTACGTACGTATTGAGCGCAGAGTCAGAGTCACTAGGCTCAATATACGAGTTTAAATGTTTTTCGGCTGCCATGCCTATTTGCTCGAACGTTTGACTGTGTAAAAAAAATTTTATTTTAATTTTCATGAGACTTACTAAACGAAATTTTTTTTTTTTTTGTGAAATTGTATTTTTTTGTGAAATTCATTGCATAAAAAACATTTCTGAAATTATACAATATTATACTTTTTTGAAGTATCATTACAATAAATTGAAGTAATTGCGATTTTAAAAATTGAATAGTAATTATTCCGAATAAATGAAACTAATTATTCCTTCATTAAAATTCCTTTGGGTAATTTGAAATTGATAATTGTTCAATATAATTTTGACTAACTCTCATGATCTTGAGAAAAATGAGTTCTCAATAACTCATTTCGGTAATTATATACTTTGGCTACTTTTCCTAATTCTCGAGTTTTTATTTTCGACAGAACCTTTCATTCTGGCACTACAAATGATAATCAGGCGGTGAAGCTCAAAAAAATGTATCCCAAACCCAAACCTTTTCCGAATTTTCGCGTTTTTGTTTTTTCGATAAAACTCTCCATTTCGGTACCTCGCAATGATTTCTTTCGTGACGACTATGTGCTCTCACATATTTTAATAATGATGAAATTTTTTTTTCAATTCTTCAATCCCATAGAAACACTCTCTCGACTTTCGTTGGAATTTCAACATAAATAAAAAAATATATACATACACTACCGTCCATAAGTATGGGGACACTCGCCCCAGATCCGAGCCACACAAGAAGTTGTATCGCTCTTTGAAAAATAAAGATATCTTAATTTCCCAAGTAGCGTTCTAAAAGGACATATTTAGCTTCATTTATCTTGTTTGGAAAAATTTTTGCGATTTTTTTTGAGCCCAGTACGCACTTTGAAAGATGGTCATTTTTTGGCTATATTTGGAGGGTGGAAATTTTCCCGCATATCTCGTGAAAAAAATTTTTCAACTTTTTTTCCGTTAAAAACTTGAAGCGGGGAGTACAACCTTCAATCTCATTTTTTGGAAAATTTTTTACAATTTTTTTTGGCAAAGATATTCAACTTTTTGCAAAAAACGACCATATTTATAAGGGGTAGTCTCACTCTGAAACTACTGGGTTTTCATAAAATTACTAACAGGGTAAAAAGTTGCATATAATCATTTTGGATGTATCACATTTTTTTCAGAATTAAAAAAACAAATTCGAAAAAAAAAAATTTATTTTTAATTAAAAAAATTTATTTTTCAAAATTTTTTCTTAAATCAACGAAATATTTTTTTTATCGTGAAAAATCGGGTCTCTTACCTCATCTACACGGCTTTTTCATCGTCGTTTTGTTTACATTTGTTTCGAACGTCGAGCGGATGCCACGTCTCGTCAAAGCTGTAATCGCAGCGAAAGGTGGCTTTTTCGATGAAAAAGCCGTGTCGATGAGGTAAGAGACCCGATTTTTCACGATAAAAAAAATATTTCGTTGATTTAAGAAAAAATTTTGAAAAATAAATTTTTTTAATTAAAATTTTTTTTTTTTTTTTCGAATTTGTTTTTTTAATTCTGAAAAAAATGTGATACATCCAAAATGATTATATGCAATTTTTTACCCTCTTAGTAGTTTTACGAAAACCCAGTAGTTTCAGAGTGAGACTACCCCTTATAAATATGGTCGTTTTTTGCAAAAAGTTAAATATCTTTGCGAAAAAAAATCGTAAACATTTTTTTAAAAAATGAGATTGAAGGTTGTACTCCCCGCTCCAAGTTTTTCATGGGAAAAAAGTTGAAATTTTTTTTTTACGAGATATGCGGGAAAATTTCCACCCTCCAAAAATAGCCAAAAAATGACCATCTTTCAAGGTGCGTACCGGGCTAAAAAAAAATCGCAAAAATTTTTCCAAAAATGTAAATGAAGCTAAATATGTCCTTTTTAGAACGCCGCTTGGGAAATTGAGATATCTTCATTTTTCAAAGAGCGATACAACTTCTTGTGTGGCTTGGATCTGGGGCGAGTGTCCCCATACTTATGGACGGTAGTGTATATTTCGTCAATTCCCACTGTCGTAGTGAGTGCTGTAAATTGTACATACTATTATTTATGAGTAATGTAGCCAATTTACAAAAGGAGCCGTTCAGTTTGTAGATTTTTTAACACAAACCATCTGAGATATTACAACGAATGCACCATTAAACCCATTAGCGCCCAGAGGACGCAATTTTGACATCTGAGTTTGAGCTGTTACCATATGATGAATTTGAGCAGAAAAAATCGAGAACCACTGTTCCCTATGTTTTCGAGTATGCTCTTTCGAATGGTGATGCTTAAAATTGCGCTAGAAAAAAATTTGACCATTGAAAAATCGAAAATACGCCAAAAAAACGTGATTTTTCGATGACGTTTTTTTTTTTAATGACTTTTCGTTCTCTGTCGACTTTTTTTCATGCCTAAAACCAACTAATATCGCAACCTCGATGTCTCAACTAAAAATACATGAGTTCATCTTTTTTTTTTACGTTTCGGTTAGCCAAAATGGCGGCCGGAATGAAAATTTTTTTCCCGAAACTTGACGAATATTTTTCTCGAAAACTATGGACTCGAGCAAAAATTGTTCAAGAACAAAAATATCTTAAAATTGGTCAAAGAACACTTTCGAATTTTTTAAAGAAGGATCTGATGAAATTTTGGTTTTTCGAAAAAATTACGAAACGGCATATTCGACAAACGTCATTAAAAAGTCTCAAACTACGATAAACTTTTATATCCACACACAAAATTGAAAAAAAAAAAAGTCTTTAGCCATTAATCTAATTAAATTTTAGCCATTAATCGTCATTAGCCATTAACGTCTACCTCCACGCGGTGAAAATCGTGCAACATTTAATAATGGGTAAAGACGTTTTTTTTTTCAATTTTGTGTGTAAATATAAAAGTTTATCGTAGTTTGAGACTTTTTGATGACGTTTGTCGAAATTGCCGTTTCGTAATTTAAAAAAAAAACCAAAATTTCATCAGATCCTTCAAAAAAAAAAATCAAACGTGTTCTTTGACTAATTTTAAGACATTTTTGTTCTTAAACAATTTTTGCTCGAGTCCATAGTTTTCGAGAAAAAAGTTCGCCAAGTTTCGGGAAAAAAATTTTCATTCCGGCCGCCATTTTGGCTAACCAAAACGTAAAAAAAATAGATGAACTCATGTATTTTTAGTTCAGACATCGAGGTCGCGATATAAGTTGGTTTTAGGCATGAAAAAAAGTCGACAGGGAACGAGAAGTCATTAAAAAAAAAAAACGTCATCGAAAAATCACGTTTTTTGGCGTATTTTCGATTTTTCGATGGTCAAATTTTTTCTGGCGCAATTTTAAGCATCACCATTCGAAAGAGCATACTCGAAAACATAGGGAACAGTGGTTCTCGATTTTTTTCTGCTCGAATTCATTACATGGCAACAGCTCAAACTTAGATGTCAAAATTGCGTCCTCTGGGCGCTAATGGGTTAAAATAAAATTACTCCAGAATAACAGCGTCCATTTATTTACCATCATACGAGACAAGTTGAAAATAAAAATGTAGAGACTCCCCAAATTAGAGTGAAAACAAGTTTGTCGTATCAAAAATATTTTTCATACTCACAACTGCAGATCCTCCGATGAATATGTTTTAATATTTTTTTCTTTTATAAAATCGATGATCCCCTTCATCTTTCGTCGCAGGAAACTCAAGATGCACGTTCTGCGCTTGGATGAAAGTTTCTTGCGGTATACGAAATCGCAAATTTCGCCGAGCTGCTGCTGATTTAAATTCGGAGACGCCGACAACTCGTTCACAAATGGCACCAACCCGACCACAATACGTCCAAGAATTTCGGGCACATGCATAACGTTTCTTTCGTATTTTTTTACATTTTTTCTCACATACGATAATTCAATAAAATCGCTCATTTCGATCGTTGATGTTTAGCACGAATGATTCAAACTATTTCCCGCAAAGGAGATGACGGTTATCGGAACGTCAAATGGGAATAAAACAATTGAGTATGAATCGAACCATGATAATTTCACAGCAGATTACCGGAAAAAAAAAAAAAAAAAAAAAAAAAAAAAAGACGATATATCAAGAGTCCCGGTAGCGACTCGAGACAAGTATTTCGCTCCATGCCGAAATGACGTGGTGGCGTCTCCAAATACTGTATACGTCGCATAACTTTCTTATACACGGAAATATGTTTATCGAACGAAACTTATTTTTCGAATTATGACTAAATCATGCACACTTCGGCAATGATATTGACACGAATCTTTTTCATATTTTTTTTTTTTTCAATCGGTACCCAAATAAATTGCTGTAGCTATAGACGTATGTAAATAGAAATCATTTCATAAAATTATTTTATAAAATAGTTATATAATGGTTTATATAGTATACAATAATTGAGAATTGTGTTTTTCCACGATTTAGCATTTCTTTACGTTCGCAATAGTGAGACCGCGTAGACGAGAAATTTCTCGATAATACGAGGCGAGACAAGAAATTTCTCATTTTGAAATATTTGAACGAGTCGAAACAAGAGAAAAATATTGTCCCAAACATTCGGATTTGTTGGACCCCAATAATATTTCACGACCATTCGTGCATTATGTGCGCAATATGTTTCACCTGTGATAAGTGATGAAGGTCGCAATCGGAATGCTCGATGTAGAAGGTATCAAAATAAAAGAGAAATCGCCGTGGGGTTTTTTTCGTCCCGAATAATTTTCAGCGATTTTTCAAGCAGCGCTTGCGTTCTATTTCACCTATTAAGATTGCTCAAGTATGAAGCTCGCTATCGAACGACTTCTTATCGAAAGTCAATAAAAAAAAAAAAAAGAATATGGCTGTGGTGTTTTTTGGGTTCCTCACCATATTTCACGATATGCAATACCGCACTCACGATTTAATTTACCTCTTAAGATTTACAACTGGGAACCTCGCGATCGGATTCCTCCTTATCCAATATTAACAAATGAAACAAACGGGTACAATGGGGTTTTTTATTAGTCCCAAAAAATGTTAGACCATCTTTCATGCAGCAATTGCGTTTCCGTTCACCTTTAAAGGTTGCTGGGTAAAAAGCTTGCAATCGGGCTGCTCGTAATATGAAGCCAGAAAATGGAGAAAATATAGCTATAATGTTTGTTATGGCCTAAACCACATGTAACGTCTTTTCATCATGCATCAAATACTTGTTTCACCCCTTAAGGTTGAGAAATGTGAACCTCGTGATCGGGCTGCTCGTCACCCGATATTTAGAAATAAGGAAACATACACAAACGTAGGGTTCTCTACATCCCTGAAAACACACAATGATTTTTCGTGCCATGCGCGCTATTTGTTTAACCACTGAAAGTTGGAAAATACGAGCCTCGAGATCGGGCTGCTCGTTGTTCGACCTCAAGAAATGGAACAAACATGGACCCTGGGTCCTTCGGATCGGTGAGACAAATTTATGATTTTACGCGCTCAAACTGGATACTTGGTTCGCCTCTCAAGGTTGGAGAAATTGGATCTGGAGATCGGGCTGCTCGTTATCCGATATTAACAAATGAAACGAAAACAGCCATTGGGCCGTTCTGATACCTAAAATTATTTTATGAATTTTCACGCGAGCGTCATAATTTGTTGTACCCGTTAAGGTGTCAAAATGTAAGTCGGGTGATCGGGGTATACTCGTTATATGATGTTTAGAAATGAAACGGAAATAGCCATTGGCTCCTTATGATCCCTGAGATTATTTTATGAATTTTCGTGCGAGACTCGTTATTTGTTTCACCTCTTTAGATGTGAAAATGTAAACCTCGAGATCGGGATGCTCCTTATCCGATGTTACCAAATAAAACAAAAAAAAACCATAGGGTCCTTCTTATTCGTGAGATTATTTTATGACTTTTCGTGTGAGATTCGTTATTTGTTTCACCTGTTAAGCTGACGACATGTAAGTGTGGAGAACGGTCTGCTAGTTATTCAATTTTAATAAATGGAACAAAACGAGCCATTATATAGCTCGTTTTCATTCCTGGGATTATTTCATGAATTTTCTTACGAAACTTGTTATTTGTTTCACCTATAAAGGAGTCGAAATGTAAGTGTATAGAGATCGGGCTGCTAGTTATCCAATGTTACTAAATGAAACAAAACGAGTCATAGGGTCCTTTTGATTCCTAAGATTATTTTGTGCATTTTCGTGAGCTACTCGTTATTTGTTTCACCTGTTAAGGTGTCAAAATATAAGTGCCAAGATCGGGCTGCTAGTTATCCAATGTTACCAGATGAAACAAAACGGGGCATTGGGTCGTTTTTATTCAAGGGATTATTTCGTGAATTTTCGTCAGAAACTCGATATTTGTTTAACCTGTCAAGGTGTCCAAAGTTAAGTGTCGAGATCGGGCTGCGAGTTTTCCAAAGATACCAAATGAAACAAAACTAGCCGTAAATTCGTTTTTATTCCTGGGATTATTTCATGAATTTTCGTGCACTACTCGTTGTTCGTTTCACATGTTAAGGTGTCAAAATATAAGTGTCAAGATCAGGCTGCTAGTTATCCAATGTTACCAAATAAAACAAAACGAGCCATTAGGTCCTTCTCATTCCTGGGGTTATTTCATGAATTTTCATGCGCTACTCGTTATTTGTATCACCAGTTAAGGTGTCGAAACGTCAGTGTAGAGATCGGGCTGCTAGTTAGCCAATGTTAAGAAATGAAACAAAACGAGCCATTGGGTCTTTTTTATTCCTCGGATTGTATCATGAATTTTTGTGAGCTACTCGTTATTTGTTTCACCCGTTAAGGTGTCGAAATGCAAGGGTCGGGATCATGTTGCTAGTTAGCTGATGTTGCTAAGTGAACAAAACGAGCTATTAAGTTCCTTTCATTTTTCGGATTATTGCATGAATTTTCGGTAGGCTGTCATCGTCCCCAAATGCATTCGAATTTTAAAAAACTTTGATTTTTTCAAAAATTTCGAATAGTGACCTTTTTAATATTACTTTTGCAAATTTCAAAAAGTTGAGCAGCATTTGATAATATGGATAGAGTATTTTAAAAATAATATTGTTATGAAATTCGGAGAAAATCAGTCGACGAGTTCAGATTTAATGAAATTTAAAAATATTCAGCTTTGACGAAATTACTCAAAAAACGAGCTGCAAATTGAAATTTGCAAATTGCTTCCTCGGAGTTGCACATGATGCTTGAAGCTTCCTCTATAAGGAAGCCAAAATTTAATAAGATAGTTCCTCACAGAGGGGACTTTGAGCATCATCCGAAATTCCGAGGAAGCGATTTTCAAATTTCAATTTGCAGCTTGTTTTTTTCTATATTTCTATAGTCCGAGGATCTAACAATGCATATGGTAGGACTAAGTTTATACATGATGTTGAAATTTGCATCGTTGGAATGCAACGAAAAAAGGTTAAAACAAAAAATTAACCATTTCCAGTATTGTCTAGAAGTCGAAAATTGTTTAAACCATTTTTTTGGTTTTATTTTTCGCGACCTGGGGCCTAAATATGACAGTAAAGGGTTGACAGCACTGAAAATTATTTTTATTTTGTATGAAAGACCATGCAGACCCGATTCCTGCAAAAAATTGATCAAAAATATTCACGTTCACAGTAGAATACTTTTAATTTATTTTAGCAATCCTTGTCTTGAGAAATAAAGCGGAAAGGATGCGCACATGCCACAATAAGCGCGGAATAATCGAAAAAAACGGCTGAAAAATCCGTGGCATTGGAATACTTTGTGGGATCTCATTTGTTTAAACAATGATTCCAAGTATTGTTTTTACGAAGAAAACGTATTCATACTCAATTCTAACGAAAGACATGGTAAATATAGAAAAAAAAAACAAGGAAAATGACGGAATAATCGAACAATGTCAAATGAGATAGAGAATTTTATTTGTTTAAACAATCAACGACGCGCAATGTTTATTGTAAATTATATTGACACGCGTATTTCATGACTTAAAATCGAAAAGAACCGGGTAAATGCTGTTAAAACGGAATTAAATGGCGAAATTTGGTCATTCATCTGCTGCTGCCGCTTGATTTTTTAAAAAATATGATGATACGCGATAATCAAATTTTAGGGGTACTTCTCTCGATGCTGCCACAGGTAAGGGTTGTGTAGGGGGCTGGCAGCACCGGCTTTTCTTTTAGTCCCACCCCTCCCCTATATAGGGTAATAAATAACATCCGAAAATATTATGATACTAGATAACACGAAAAAAAAAATGTTAAAAAATTTTTTTTTCCGCGCCGTTCGGTCTATGTAAGGCAGCAGCGCCATTTCGTGTTCTCCAATTAATGAGGGAAGGAGTGATATGTATCAAGTTGGAAAATATTATCATACCTGTTATAGTGTCGCGACCGCTCGTACTATTGCGCGCTGGCTACTGATCGGAAGGCATTTTTTCTCGGTTTCCAATGGTAATACAACTAACCGAAAGTGATTAAAATATAGTCGCTTGTATCTGCCAGGTTTTTTGCAGTTTCCCTGTGCCCTTGTGCGGATCCGAGGCAGAAGTGCATTCAGAAAGAGTGACTGCGGACAATATTATGGGGGGGTCTCAAGTAATAAAACGAAATATGGGAATTAAATGGGGTATGCGAATGTGATACGTGCAGGCGAAAGACGCCGGACGGTTGGAAAAATAATTAAACATTTTTTTTACTGAGAGATAACATGAAATATTTTTCGACCAAGTCAATAATTTATTATGCATTTACTCTCATACAAAGGATAACTCTTAATGTTACGAACAATGTGTGGCTTTTATTATTATTTTTCGGTTAAAATTTCGATCCAACAATTTTTCGTCTCATTCTCCATATAAAAACATGTCACTCTCTGTTCCAGCAGCAGAGTTTAAAAAACAATTCTAATGAAATTAAAAATTTTACATCGAAGATCTTTGCCTAACGAAAATATTGGCTTATTGGAAATTCAATCGCTTTAATTTCATTCTCTTGGCATTAATACTATTTTATACAACACACGCATTAAAAACTCGTGTTTTTATCCCGTTTCGAAAGATAAAAAATACGAGTTTTCAATGCATGTGTGTAGAATAGTATATTATTCACTACAGGGCAAAAATTTTTTTTGACGAATGCGAAGATTCTATCCCGAAGCGAAGCCGAGGGATACAATCGCATGAGTCAAAAAAAACTTTTTGCCCTGTAGTGAATACGATATTTTATACACCAAGGGAAGTAAAGTGGTTTTTCCTGCTGGTGCAGGGCAATAAACCACGGTTTATTTCCCTGAGGTGTATAAAATAGTATTAAAAACTCGTGTTTTTATACCGTTTCAGAGGGTGAAAAACACGAGTTTTGAATGCATGTGTTGTAGAAAATAGTATTAATGCCAAGAGAAAAAAATTAAAGAGATTGAATTTCCAATAAGCCAACATTCTCGTAGGCAAAGATCTCCGATGTAGGATTTTTAATTTCATTCGAATTGTATTTTCAACTCTGCTGCTGGAACAGAAAGTGACATGTTTTTTTATGGAGAATGAGATGAAAAATTGTTGGGTTAAAATTTTGAGCGAGAAATAATAATAAAAGTCACGTATTATTCGTAACATTAAGAGTTATAGTTTGTATAAGAGTAAATGCATAATAAATGTATAAATAATAATAGTAATAATAATAATGTATAAATGTATAATAAACGTACGGCGTTCTTCGACTTCACATATCACATTCGCATACCCCATTTAATTTCCATATTTCATTTCATTCCTTGAGACCCCCCCTCCCCCCCCACCCCTGACTGCGCAGACAATAATATTGTCCGCAGCCACTCTTTCTGAATGCACTACTGCCTCGCATCTGCACAAGGGCACAGGGAAACTGCGAAAAACTTGGCAGATACAAGCGACTATATTTTGATCACTTTCAGTTAGTTGTATTACCATTAAAAACTGAGAAAAAATGCCGTCCGATCAGTAGCCAGCGCGCAAGCTAGTGCGTGACCAACGTTAACGTAAATGGTCACCGATCCCAGGATTGACTGCGGCCAATACTGATTAATATCGAAGACTGCTGGAGCCGCGACCCGTGCCTACGCGTCCACCTCTGTCTGGTTATCTCTCATATTTTTATAATACAATTAAAACTTTAATTTAATTCAATGCAACCTTTTCCCAATTTTTGCTTTTGTTCTCGTGAACGAACTCCGGAATTTCAATTCTATCGAATGTATAACAAATATTTGAAAACGTCGGAAAACAAACGCGCTTGGAAAATGTCTTGACCGGTTTGTGTGTGGGATGGGTTAAAAGAAATGAAATCGTTTGAACTTTACAATGGCTTCAGCTTTCGAAAAAACTTTGGTACACAATGGAGTGATTCCTCAACTCGTGTAAAGTGTGTAATAAAAATTGATCTAGGCTCCAATTTTATAAAAACTTCAGTTAAAAACTTCGAAAATGATGAAGCGTTTACCAATACGTGCAATTTTTAACTTTTATCATAATTTTGACCTCTAAGCGGCAGTAGTGAATTTCTTTTTCGGTCGGTGAATAACGAAAACCAAAAATCAAGCCCTTTTTGAAGGCCAACTGTCACTTCACGGAGTAAATAAGTGCAGCGTGCAGCAACAATCCTAGTTACTTTTTAGGGGGGGATGAATTTGGGAATGATAAATTTGGGGATTATGAATTAGAGGAAGATGAAAGCCTACATTCGTGAAAGTACTCAAACAATCGACTGTCATTTCTAGGAATAAAAAAAAATGCGGCGTCGATCCTAGGGACTTTTTTAGGAAGATGAATTTGGGGAATATAAGATTGAGAAAGATGCATTCGGGGACAGCCTACCAAATTTTCGTGCGCTACTCGTTGTTAATTTCACGTGTTATGGTGTGAAAATGTAAGTGTCGAGATCAGGCTGCTACTCATCCAATACTACCAACTAAAACAAAACAAGTCATAGGGTCCTTCTAATTCCTGAGATTGTTCCATCAATTTTCGTGTACTACTCGTTATTTGTTCTACCTGTTAAGGTGTCCAAATCTGAACCTCGGCATAAAAGTGTTTGTGATCCGCTGTTCCGAAATGGAACAAAACGAGCCATCAGGTAATTTTTATTCCAGGAATTATTTCATGAATTTTCGTGCACTAAATATTATATGTTTCACCTGTTGAGGTGTCAAAACGAAACAAAAACAGCCTTCAGGTGGTTTCGAATCTTGAGTTCATTTTATGAATTTTCGTGTGAAACTCGTTGTTTGTTTCACCTGTTCAGATGTCAAAATTTTAGTGTCGTGAGCGAGCTGCGAGTTTTCCAATGTTGCCGAATGAAACAAAACGAGGCATTGGGCCGTTTTTATGCCGAGGATTATTTCGTAAATTTTCGTCTGAAACTCGATATTTGTTTCACCTGTTGAGGTGACAAAATGTAAGTCTCGAGATCAGTATATGCTCGTTACCCGATTTAACGAAACAAAACAAAAACAACATTTGGGTGGTTTCGAATCTTGAGTTTATTTTATGAATTTTCGAGTGAAACTCATTGTTTGCTTCACCCATTGAGGTGTCGAAATGTAAGTGCCAAGATCGGGCTGCTACTTATCCAATGTTACCATATGAAACAAAACGAGGCATTGGGTCGTTTTTATTCCGAGGTTTGATTCCAGAATTTTCGTGTGAAACTCGCTGTTTGTTTCACCTGTCAAGGTGTCAAAATGTAAGTGTCGAGATCGGGCTGCTAGTTATCCAATGAAACCAAATGAAACAAAACGAGGCATTGGGTCGTTTTTATTCCGGGGATTATTTAATGAATTTTCGTGTGGAATTCGTTGTTTGTTTCACCTGTTCAGGTGTCAAAATGTAAGTGTCAAGATCGGGCTGCTGGTTATCCAATGTTACCAAATGAAACAAAACGAGGCATTGGGTCGCTTTTATTCCAGGGATTATGTAATGAATTTTCGTGTGAAATTCGTTGTTTGTTTCACCTGTTAAGGTGTCAAAATGTGAGTGCCAAGATCGGGCTGCTGGTTGTCCAATGTTACCAAATGAAACAAAACGAGGCATTGGGTCGCTTTTATTCCAGGGATTATGTAATGAATTTTCGTGTGAAATTCGTTGTTTGTTTCACCTGTTAAGGTGTCAAAATGTGAGTGCCAAGATCGGGCTGCTGGTTGTCCAATGTTACCAAATGAAACAAAACGAGGCATAGGGTCGTTTTTATTCCGAGGATTATTTCCTGAATTTTCGTGTGAAACTCGTCGTTTGTTTCGCCTATAAAGGTGTCAAAATGTAAGTATCGAGATCGGGCTGCAAGTTTTTCAATGTTACCAAATAAAACAAAACGAGCCATGAGGTCGTTTTTATTCCTCTGATTATTTCATGAATTTTCGTGCACTACTCGTTATTTGTTTCGCCCGTTATGGTGTAGAAATGTGATTCTCGCGATGGGAGCATTCGTAATTCGCTGTTCACGAATTAAACAAAACAAGCTATTAGGTCGTTCTCGTACCTGAGATTTCTTCATGAATTTTCGTGCGCTACTTTTATTTGATTCACCTCTTGAGGTTTCAAAATGTGAGTCTCGAGATAAGGATGCTCGTTATCCGATTCAACCAAATGAAACGAAAGCAGCCTTAGGTAGTTTCGAATATTGAGTTTATGTTATGAATATTCGTGCCAAATTCGTCGTTTGTTTCACCTGTTAAGGTATCGGAATGCGATTGTCGAGATTGGGCTGCTAGTTATTCAATGTAACGAAAAGAAACAAAACGAGGCATTGGGTCGTTTTCATTCCTGGGATTATATAATCAACGTTCGTGTGAAACTCGTCGTTTATTCTACCTGTTGATGTGTCAAAATGTGAACCTCGAGATTGGAGTGTTCGTTATCCGCTGTTCCCAAATAAAAAAATAAAAAAAACGAGCCATTGGGTCGTTTTTATTTGAGGGATTATTTCATGAATTTTTGTGTGCTACTCGTTGTTCCTTGCACATGTTATGGTGTCGAAACGTAAGTGCCAATATCAGACAGCTAGTAATCCAATGTTACCAAATGAAACGAAACGAGCAATTTAATCGTTTTTCATCCAGGGTTTATTTCATGAATTTTCGTGTGAAACTCGTTATTTTTTTTACCAGATACGGTATAAAAATTGTAGTGTCGAGATTGCGCTGCCAGTTTTCTTTCGAATGTTACAAAATGCATCGAAACGAGCAATAAGGGCGTTTTCATTCCTGGGATTATTACATGAGATTTTGTGCGCTCCATTTTTTTGATTCACCTGCTGATGTTCCAAAACGTGAGTCTCGAGTTCAGGATGCTCGTTATCCGATTTAACCAAACGAAACAAAAACGGCCGTCAGGTAGTTTCGAATGTTGAGTTTATTTTATGAATATTCGTGCGAAATTCGTCATTTAAACCACCTGTTAAGATATCGAAATGAAAATTTTGAGATCGGGCTGCTAGCTATCCAATGTTACATACGGGAAAAAAAAAAAAAAAAAAAACGAGGCATTGGGTCGTTTTTATTCCTGGGATTACATCATGAATTTCCGTGTGAAACTCGTTGTCTGTTTTACCTGTGAATGTGTCAAAATGCAAGTGCCAAGATCAGGCTGCTAGTTATCCAATGTTATAAAATGAAACAACTCGAGGCATTATGTCGTTTTTATTCCACGGATTATTTCGTGAATGTTCGTCTGAAACTCGTTACTTGTTTTACCTGTTGAGGCGTTAAAATTTAAGTATGGAGTTTGCGCTGCGAGTTTTCCAGTGTCAGCAAATGAAACAAAACGAGCCGTAATGTCGTTTTCATTCCTGGGATTATTTCATGAATGTTTGTGCGCTACACGTTGTTCGTTCCACCGGTTAAGGTGAGAAAATGATGGTTTCGAGATGAGGCTGCTAGTTATCCAATGTTACCAAATGAAACAGAACGAGTCACAGGGCCCTCCTGTATCCTGAGGTGATTCCATGAGTTTTCGTGTGCTACTCGTTATTTGTTCTACCGGTTAAGGTGTCAAAATTTAAGTGTCGCGATCGGGCTGCGAGTTTTCAAATGTTACCACGTGAACCAAAACGAGCCATAAGGTCGTTTTCATTCGTGGGATTATTTCATGAATTTTCGTGTGCTACTCGTTATTTGTTTCACCTATTGAGGTGTCGAAACGTAAGTGCCTAGATCGGGCTGTTAGTTATCCAATGTTACCAAATGAAACAAAGCGAGGCATTGGGTCGTTTTTACTCGGAGGATTGATTCCTGAATTTACGTGTGAAACTCGTTGTTTGTTTAACCTGTCAAGGTGTCAAAATGTAAGTGGTGATATCGGGCTGCTAGTTATCCAATGTAAACGAATGAAACAAAACGAGGCATTGGGTCGTTTTTATTCCGGGGATCATTTAATGAATTTTCGTGTGAAATTCGTGGTTTGTTTCACCTGTTCAGGTGTCAAAATTTAAGTGTCGAGATCAGGCTGCGAGTTTTCCAATGTTGCCAAATGAAACAAAACGAGACATTGGGCCGTTTTCATTCGTGGGATTATTTCATGAATTTTCGTGTGCTACTCGTTATTTGTTTCGCCTATTAAGGTGTCGAAACGTAAGTGCCAATATGGGGCTGTCAGTTATCCAATGTTACCAAATGAAACAAAACGAGCCATTGGGTCGTTTTTATTTCAGGGATTGTTTCATGAATTTTCGTCTGAAACTCGCTGTTTGTTTCACCTGTTGAGTTATCGAAATGTGATTGACGAGATCGGGCTGCTGGTTAACCAATATTACTAATAGTCCAGGATAGTTAGCTCGAAAAGCAGCAAATAGCTACAAAATGGATGGACAAGCAACATTTTCTAGGACAAGTTGAGGGTCATTAGAGATGCCTAAATCCGCCAGAATCCAACAAAATTCTCTTGTGCATTTTCCGTCATGTTGTAAAACAGGTAATCGTCGATATCTCGGCTCGTGCTGTTTGAATTTCCGTTTTTTTTTTTTTTTTTTTTTTTCCAGTTTTGTAAGGAGAAATATTGTCTGCAACTTTTGTTGGAAAATTGTTTTGATATCTTTGAAGGAAAAAAAGTGACGACGAAAAAAATGCCATGAATTAATTCTTACGAATGTTTATTGTCGATTATATTGCTTCTTTTTGATTTAATCAAAAATTTGTTCGTATAAAACTTGTAAAGGACTCAATTTTCAACAATTTTTGTATGAATGATTTTGCGAAAACTCAAATATTACCTGAGATAGAAAGCGTCAAACTTGTCTTTGTTCATTAGAACTGCGAAGAATCCTATGACCGTTGAGATTTCTGCATCTGCACTTTTAAACATTTGGCCAGCCAGAACTACGAAAATAAAATTCGGGGACTAAAATGTCCGACAAGGTTTTTCTGTATCTTTTTATTCACTGAACGCGGATTTTTCCAAAAATTTTTTTTGTCAAATTTGAAATCTTTTTTTTTGTGTCAATACCTCGGCTCGCCGGAAGTCCTAAACTACGACTCGGGTAAAAATGTTTTGAGAGAGACTTCCGTTTATTTTCCAATTCTCTAAACGCGAATTTTTTCAAAAAAATTTGTTTTTAAATTTTAAAATTTTCTTTAAATTCTTTTCAAATTTTCAATTTTTCTTCAAATTTTTTTTCAAATTTGAAAATTTGAAAAAAAAATTGTTTGAAAAAATTCGCGTTTAGAGAATGAAAAGATACAGAAAAACCTCGCTGGACATTTGAGTCCCCGAATTGTATTTTCGTAGTTCTGGCTGGCCAAACGTTTAAAAGTGCAGATGCAGAAATCTCAACGGTCATAGGATTCTTTGCAGTTATAATGAACAAAGACAAGTTTGACGCTTTCTATCTCAGGTAATATTTGAGTTATCGCAAAATCATTTCTGCAAAAATTGTTGAAAATTAAGTTCTCTACAAGTTCCATTTCAACAAATTTTTGATAAAATCAGAAAGGAGCAATGAAATCGACAATAAACATTCGTAAGCATGAATTAGTGGCATTTTTTTCGTCGACCCTTTTTTTCGTTCAAAGATATGAAAAAATTCTCCCAACAAAAGTTGCAGACAATATTTTTCCCTGCAAAACTAAAAAAAAGTACGGAAATCCAAACAGTAGGCGCCGAGATATCGACGATTACCTGTTTTTCAAGATTGCGGAAAACGCGCAAGGAAATTTTGTTGGATTCCGGCGGATTTAGGCATCTCTAATGACCCCCTACTTGTCCGAAAAAATTTGGCTCGTTTATCCATTTTGTCATTTTAAAGTCTAACTATCCTGGGCTACAAATGAAACAAAACGAGGCATTGGGTCGTTTATATGGCAGGGATTATTTCATGAATTTTCGTCTGAAACTCGATATTTGTTTCACCTGTCAAGGCATCAAAATTGAAATATCCAGATCGTGCCCCGAGTTCTCCAATGTTGGCAAATGAAACAATACGAACGATAACGTTGTTTTTATTCGTTTTTTTTTTTTAGTTCTCGTGTACCACTTGGTATTTGCTTCAACTGATAAGGTGTCAAAATGTGATTCTTGAGGTGCGAGTGTTCGTAACCCGTTGTTCCCGTATTAAACGAAACGAGCTATTAGGTCATTCTCGTTCCTGAGATTCATTCATGAATTTTCGTGCGCTACTTTTTATTTGATTTACCTGTTGAGGTTTCAAAATTTGAATCTCGAGATCAGTATGCTCGTTATCCGATTGAATCCAACGAAACAAAAACGTACTCTAGGTGATTTCGAATCTCGAGTTTATATCATGAATTTTCATGTAAAACTCGTTGTTTTTGTCACCTGTTAAGGTGTCAAAATGTAAGTGCCAAGATCGGGCTGCTAGTTATCCAATGTTAACAAATGGAACAAAACGAGGCATTGGGTCGTTTTTATTCCACGGATTATTTCGTGAATTTTCGTCTGAAACTCGTTATTTGTTCCACCTGTTAAGGTGTGAAAATAATAGAGTCGAGATCAGGCTGATAATTATCCAATGTTACCAAGTAAAACAAAACGAGTCAGGGGGTCATTGTGATTCCCGGGATTGTTCCATGAATTTTCGTGTGCTACTCGTTATTTGTTCTACCGGTTAAGGTGTCAAAATGTGAACCTCGAGACGGGAGTGTTTGTTATCCGCTGTTACCAAATAAAACCAAACGAGGCATTCGGTCGTTTTTATTTCAAGAATTATTTCGTGAATTTTCGTGTGAAACTCGTTATCTGTTTCACCTGTTAAGGCGTGAAAATTGAGGTATCGTGATCGAGCTGCCGGTTTGCCAATGTTTCCAAATGAAACAAAACGAGCCGTAGGGTCGTTTTTATTCTTGGAATTATTTCATAAATTTTCGTGTTTTACTCGTTATTTGTTTCGCCTGTTAAGGTGTAAAAATGTGATTCTCGAGTTGGGAGTGTTCGTAATCCGCTGTTCCCGAATTAAACAAAACGAGCTATTAGGTCGTTCTCGTTACTGAAATTTCTTCATCAATTTTCGTGCGCTACTTTTTATTTGATTCACCAGTCAAGGTTTCGAAATGTGAGTCTCAAGATCAGGATGCTCGTTATCCTATTCAACCAAACGAAACAAAAACAGCCTTTTGGTGGTTTCGATTCTTGAGTATATTTTATAATTTTTCGTGTGAAACTCGTTGTTTGCACAACCTGTTAAGGGGTCAAAATGTGAGTGCGAGGATCGAGCTGCTAGTTATCCAATGTTACCAAATAAAACAAAAGGAGTCACAGGGTCCTTCTGATTTCCGGGATTATTCCATGAATTTTTGTGTGCTACTCGTCATTCGTCCTACCTGTTAAGTCGTCAAAACGTAAGTGTCACGATACGGCTGCAAGTTTTTTAATGTTACCAAATGAATAAAACGAGGCATTGGGTCGTTTTCATTCCAAGGATTATTTACAGAATTTTCATAAAATAGGCTCGAGATTCGAAACGACCTAAAGGCCGTTTTTGATTTCGTTTGGTTAAATCGGATCACGAGCGTCCTGATCTCGAGACTCAAATTTTCAAACCTCAAAAGGTGAATAAAGTAAAAAGTAGCTCACGAAAATTCATGAAGTAATCTCAGGAACGAAAACGAGCTCGTTTTGTTAAATTCGGGAACAGCGGATCACGAACCCTCCCAACTCGAGAATCACATTTTGACACCTTAACGGGTGAAACAAATAACGAGTAGTGCACGAAAATTCACGAAATTGTTCTTGAAATGAAAACGAATCAATTCCTCGTTTTGTTCTATTTGGTAACATTGGATAACTGGCAGCCCGAGCTTGGCACTTACATTTTCACACCTTAACCAGTGAAACAGACAACAAGTTTCAAACCGAACTTCATTACGAACGAGAACGACCTCGTATCTCGTTTTGCTTAATTCGGGAAGAGCAGATAACGAACACTCCGAACTCGAGAATCACAATTTAAAACCTTAACAGGTGAAAAAAAAAACGATTAGTACACTAAAATTCATGGAATAATCCCATGAATAAAAACAACCTTATAGCTTTTTTTGTTTCATTTGATGGCATTGGAAAACTCGCAGCCCGATCTCGATCCTCAAATTCTCACGTCTCAACAGGTCGAACAAATAACCAGTTCCGCACGACAAATCACGATATAATCCCTGGAATAATAACGACCCGATGCCCCGCTTTGTTTCATTTGGTTACATTGGATAACTAGCAGCCCGATCTCGACAATCACATTTCGATACCTCAACAGGTGGAACAAATAACGAATTTCGCACGAATATTCACAAAATAAACTCAAGATTCGAAACCACCTAACGGTTGTTTTTGTTTCGTTTGGTCGAATCGGATAACGAGCATCCAGATCTCGAGACTCAAATTTTTAAATGTTAGTAGGTGAATCAAATAAGAAGTAGCGCACGAAAATTCATGAAATAATCCTCGGAATAAAAACGACATCACGGCTCATTTTGTTTCATTTGGTAACATTGGGAAACTCGCAGCACAATCTCGACACTACAATTTTTACACCTTAACGGGTGAAACAAATAACGAGTTTCACACGAAAATTCATGAAATAATCCCAAGAATAAAAATGACCTTACCGCTCGATTTGTTTCATTTGGTAACACTGGAAAGCCCGCAGCCCGATCTCGATACTTTAATTTTGACGCCTCAACAGGTGAAACATACAACGAGTTTCGCACGAAAATTCACGAAATAATCCTTGAAATAAAAACGACCCAATGCCTTGTTTCGTTTCATTTGGTAATAGCGGATAACGAACACTCCTATCTGGAGGTTCTCATTTTGACACCTCAACCGGTAGAACAAATAACAAGTAGCAAACAAAAATGTATGGAACAATCTCAGGAATCAAAATGACCCTGTAACTCGTTTTATTTTATTTGGTAACATCGGATAACTAGCAGCCTGATCTCGACACTATCATTTTCACACCTTGACAGGTGGAACAAACAACAAGTAGCGCACGATCATTCATAAAATAATGCCAGGAATGAAAACGACATTACGGCTCGTTTCGTTTCATTTGGTAACATTGGGAAACTCGCAGCACAATCTTGACACTACAATTTTTACACCTTAACGGGTGAAGCAAATAACGAGTTTCACACGAAAATTCATGAAATAATCCCAAGAATAAAAATGACCTTACCGCTCGATTTGTTTCATTTGGTAACACTGGAAAGCCCGCAGCCCGATCTCGATACTTTAATTTTGACGCCTCAACAGGTGAAACATACAACGAGTTTCGCACGAAAATTCACGAAATAATCCTTGAAATAAAAACGACCCAATGCCTTGTTTCGTTTCATTTGGTAATAGCGGATAACGAACACTCCTATCTGGAGGTTCTCATTTTGACACCTCAACCGGTAGAACAAATAACAAGTAGCAAACAAAAATGTATGGAACAATCTCAGGAATCAAAATGACCCTGTAACTCGTTTTGTTTTATTTGGTAACATCGGATAACTAGCAGCCTGATCTCGACACTATCATTTTCACACCTTGACAGGTGGAACAAACAACAAGTAGCGCACGAACATTCATAAAATAATGCCAGGAATGAAAACGACATTACGGCTCGTTTTGTTTCATTTGCTAACATTGGAAAACTCGCAGCCCGATCTCGATACTTAAATTTTAACGGCTCAACAGGCGAAACGAGTAACAAGTTTCAGACGAAACATTCACGAAATTATCCGTGAGTAAGAACAACCCAATGCCTCGTATTGTTTCATTTGATAACATTGGATAACTAGCAGCCCGATATTGGCACCTGAATTTTGACACCTTAACAGGTGAAACAGGGAACGAGTTCCACACGCGAATTCATGATGTAATCCCAGGAATGAAAACGACGCAATGCCTCGTTTCGTATCTTTATGTAGAATTGGGTAACTAGCAGCCCGATCTCGGCATTGACATTTCGATACCTTGACAAGTGGATTGAATAACGAATTTCGCACAAATATATATCAAATAAATTGTTCTTGAAATGAAAACGAATCAATGCCTCGTTTTGTTCTATTTGGTAACATTGGATAACTGGCAGCCCGAGCTTGGCACTTACATTTTCACACCTTAACCAGTGAAACAGACAACAAGTTTCAAACCGAACTTCATTACGAACGAGAACGACCTCGTATCTCGTTTTGCTTAATTCGGGAAGAGCAGATAACGAACACTCCCAACTCGAGAATCACAATTTAAAACCATAACAGGTGAAAAAAAAAAACGATTAGTACACTAAAATTCATGGAATAATCCCATGAATAAAAACAACCTTATAGCTTTTTTTGTTTCATTTGATGACATTGGAAAACTCGCAGCCTGATCTCGATCCTCAAATTCTCACGTCTTAACAGGTCGAACAAATAACCAGTTCCGCACGACAAATCACGATATAATCCCTGGAATAATAACGACCCGATGCTCCGCTTTGTTTCATTTGGTTACATTGGATAACTAGCAGCCCTATCTCGACAATCACATTTCGATACCTCGACAGGTGGAACAAATAACGAATTTCGCACGAATATTCACAAAATAAACTCAAGATTCGAAACCACCTAACGGTTGTTTTTGTTTCGTTTGGTCGAATCGGATAACGAGCATCGTGATCTCGAGACTCAAATTTTTAAATGTTAGCAGGTGAATCAAATAAGAAGTAGCGCACGAAAATTCATGAAATAATGCCAGGAATGAAAACGACATTACGGCTCATTTTGTTTCATTTGGTAACATTGGGAAACTCGCAGCACAATCTTGACACTACAATTTTTACACCTTAACGGGTGAAACAAATAACGAGTTTCACACGAAAATTCATGAAATAATCCCAAGAATAAAAATGACCTTACCGCTCGATTTGTTTCATTTGGTAACACTGGAAAGCCCGCAGCCCGATCTCGATACTTTAATTTTGACGCCTCAACAGGTGAAACATACAACGAGTTTCGCACGAAAATTCACGAAATAATCCTTGAAATAAAAACGACCCAATGCCTTGTTTCGTTTCATTTGGTAATAGCGGATAACGAACACTCCTATCTGGAGGTTCTCATTTTGACACCTCAACCGGTAGAACAAATAACAAGTAGCAAACAAAAATGTATGGAACAATCTCAGGAATCAAAATGACCCTGTAACTCGTTTTGTTTTATTTGGTAACATCGGATAACTAGCAGCCTGATCTCGACACTATCATTTTCACACCTTGACAGGTGGAACAAACAACAAGTAGCGCACGAACATTCATAAAATAATGCCAGGAATGAAAACGACATTACGGCTCGTTTTGTTTCATTTGCTAACATTGGAAAACTCGCAGCCCGATCTCGATACTTAAATTTTAACGGCTCAACAGGCGAAACGAGTAACAAGTTTCAGACGAAACATTCACGGAATTATCCGTGAGTAAGAACAACCCAATGCCTCGTATTGTTTCATTTGATAACATTGGATAACTAGCAGCCCGATATTGGCACCTGAATTTTGACACCTTAACAGGTGAAACAGGGAACGAGTTCCACACGCGAATTCATGATGTAATCCCAGGAATGAAAACGACGCAATGCCTCGTTTCGTATCTTTATGTAGAATTGGGTAACTAGCAGCCCGATCTCGGCATTGACATTTCGATACCTTGACAAGTGGATTGAATAACGAATTTCGCACAAATATATATCAAATAAACGCAACATTTAAAACCACCTGAGGGTTGTTTTTGTTTCGTTTGATTGATCCGGAAAACGGGAATCCTGTTCCTGTTAATCCTGGGGCATTCATTTTGAAACCTCAACAGGTGAATCGAATAAAAAGTAGCGCATGAAAATTCATGAAAAAATCTCAGGAATGAGACCGACCTAATAGCCCGTTTTGTTCAATTCGGGAACAGCGGATCACGAACCCTCCCAACTCGAGAATCACATTTTGACACCTTAACGGGTGAAACAAATAACGAGTAGTGCACGAAAATTCACGAAATTGTTCTTGAAATGAAAACGAATCAATGCCTCGTTTTGTTTTATTTGGTAACATTGGATAACTGGCAGCCCGAGCTTGGCACTTACATTTTCACACCTTAACCAGTGAAACAGACAACAAGTTTCAAACCGAACTTCATTACGAACGAGAACGACCTCGTATCTCGTTTTGCTTAATTCGGGAAGAGCAGATAACGAACACTCCCAACTCGAGAATCACAATTTAAAACCATAACAGGTGAAAAAAAAAAACGATTAGTACACTAAAATTCATGGAATAATCCCATGAATAAAAACAACCTTATAGCTTTTTTTGTTTCATTTGATGACATTGGAAAACTCGCAGCCCGATCTCGATCCTCAAATTCTCACGTCTTAACAGGTCGAACAAATAACCAGTTCCGCACGACAAATCACGATATAATCCCTGGAATAATAACGACCCGATGCTCCGCTTTGTTTCATTTGGTTACATTGGATAACTAGCAGCCCTATCTCGACAATCACATTTCGATACCTCGACAGGTGGAACAAATAACGAATTTCGCACGAATATTCACAAAATAAACTCAAGATTCGAAACCACCTAACGGTTGTTTTTGTTTCGTTTGGTCGAATCGGATAACGAGCATCGTGATCTCGAGACTCAAATTTTTAAATGTGAGCAGGTGAATCAAATAAGAAGTAGCGCACGAAAATTCATGAAATAATGCCAGGAATGAAAACGACATTACGGCTCATTTTGTTTCATTTGGTAACATTGGGAAACTCGCAGCACAATCTTGACACTACAATTTTTACACCTTAACGGGTGAAACAAATAACGAGTTTCACACGAAAATTCATGAAATAATCCCAAGAATAAAAATGACCTTACCGCTCGATTTGTTTCATTTGGTAACACTGGAAAGCCCGCAGCCCGATCTCGATACTTTAATTTTGACGCCTCAACAGGTGAAACATACAACGAGTTTCGCACGAAAATTCACGAAATAATCCTTGAAATAAAAACGACCCAATGCCTTGTTTCGTTTCATTTGGTAATAGCGGATAACGAACACTCCTATCTGGAGGTTCTCATTTTGACACCTCAACCGGTAGAACAAATAACAAGTAGCAAACAAAAATGTATGGAACAATCTCAGGAATCAAAATGACCCTGTAACTCGTTTTGTTTTATTTGGTAACATCGGATAACTAGCAGCCTGATCTCGACACTATCATTTTCACACCTTGACAGGTGGAACAAACAACAAGTAGCGCACGAACATTCATAAAATAATGCCAGGAATGAAAACGACATTACGGCTCGTTTTGTTTCATTTGCTAACATTGGAAAACTCGCAGCCCGATCTCGATACTTAAATTTTAACGGCTCAACAGGCGAAACGAGTAACAAGTTTCAGACGAAACATTCACGGAATTATCCGTGAGTAAGAACAACCCAATGCCTCGTATTGTTTCATTTGATAACATTGGATAACTAGCAGCCCGATATTGGCACCTGAATTTTGACACCTTAACAGGTGAAACAGGGAACGAGTTCCACACGCGAATTCATGATGTAATCCCAGGAATGAAAACGACGCAATGCCTCGTTTCGTATCTTTATGTAGAATTGGGTAACTAGCAGCCCGATCTCGGCATTGACATTTCGATACCTTGACAAGTGGATTGAATAACGAATTTCGCACAAATATATATCAAATAAACGCAACATTTAAAACCACCTGAGGGTTGTTTTTGTTTCGTTTGATTGATCCGGAAAACGGGAATCCTGTTCCTGTTAATCCTGGGGCATTCATTTTGAAACCTCAACAGGTGAATCAAATAAAAAGTAGCGCATGAAAATTCATGAAAAAATCTCAGGAATGAGACCGACCTAATAGCCCGTTTTGTTCAATTCGGGAACAGCGGATCACGAACCCTCCCAACTCGAGAATCACATTTTGACACCTTAACGGGTGAAACAAATAACGAGTAGTGCACGAAAATTCACGAAATTTGTCTTGAAATGAAAACGAATCAATGCCTCGTTTTGTTTTATTTGGTAACATTGGATAACTGGCAGCCCGAGCTTGGCACTTACATTTTCACACCTTAACCAGTGAAACAGACAACAAGTTTCAAACCGAACTTCATTACGAACGAGAACGACCTCGTATCTCGTTTTGCTTAATTCGGGAAGAGCAGATAACGAACACTCCCAACTCGAGAATCACAATTTAAAACCATAACAGGTGAAAAAAAAAAACGATTAGTACACTAAAATTCATGGAATAATCCCATGAATAAAAACAACCTTATAGCTTTTTTTGTTTCATTTGATGACATTGGAAAACTCGCAGCCCGATCTCGATCCTCAAATTCTCACGTCTTAACAGGTCGAACAAATAACCAGTTCCGCACGACAAATCACGATATAATCCCTGGAATAATAACGACCCGATGCTCCGCTTTGTTTCATTTGGTTACATTGGATAACTAGCAGCCCTATCTCGACAATCACATTTCGATACCTCGACAGGTGGAACAAATAACGAATTTCGCACGAATATTCACAAAATAAACTCAAGATTCGAAACCACCTAACGGTTGTTTTTGTTTCGTTTGGTCGAATCGGATAACGAGCATCGTGATCTCGAGACTCAAATTTTTAAATGTTAGCAGGTGAATCAAATAAGAAGTAGCGCACGAAAATTCATGAAATAATGCCAGGAATGAAAACGACATTACGGCTCATTTTGTTTCATTTGGTAACATTGGGAAACTCGCAGCACAATCTTGACACTACAATTTTTACACCTTAACGGGTGAAACAAATAACGAGTTTCACACGAAAATTCATGAAATAATCCCAAGAATAAAAATGACCTTACCGCTCGATTTGTTTCATTTGGTAACACTGGAAAGCCCGCAGCCCGATCTCGATACTTTAATTTTGACGCCTCAACAGGTGAAACATACAACGAGTTTCGCACGAAAATTCACGAAATAATCCTTGAAATAAAAACGACCCAATGCCTTGTTTCGTTTCATTTGGTAATAGCGGATAACGAACACTCCTATCTGGAGGTTCTCATTTTGACACCTCAACCGGTAGAACAAATAACAAGTAGCAAACAAAAATGTATGGAACAATCTCAGGAATCAAAATGACCCTGTAACTCGTTTTGTTTTATTTGGTAACATCGGATAACTAGCAGCCTGATCTCGACACTATCATTTTCACACCTTGACAGGTGGAACAAACAACAAGTAGCGCACGAACATTCATAAAATAATGCCAGGAATGAAAACGACATTACGGCTCGTTTTGTTTCATTTGCTAACATTGGAAAACTCGCAGCCCGATCTCGATACTTAAATTTTAACGGCTCAACAGGCGAAACGAGTAACAAGTTTCAGACGAAACATTCACGAAATTATCCGTGAGTAAGAACAACCCAATGCCTCGTATTGTTTCATTTGATAACATTGGATAACTAGCAGCCCGATATTGGCACCTGAATTTTGACACCTTAACAGGTGAAACAGGGAACGAGTTCCACACGCGAATTCATGATGTAATCCCAGGAATGAAAACGACGCATTGCCTCGTTTCGTATCTTTATGTAGAATTGGGTAACTAGCAGCCCGATCTCGGCATTGACATTTCGATACCTTGACAAGGGGATTGAATAACGAATTTCGCACAAATATATATCAAATAAACGCAACATTTAAAACCACCTGAGGGTTGTTTTTGTTTCGTTTGATTGATCCGGAAAACGGGAATCCTGTTCCTGTTAATCCTGGGGCATTCATTTTGAAACCTCAACAGGTGAATCGAATAAAAAGTAGCGCATGAAAATTCATGAAAAAATCTCAGGAATGAGACCGACCTAATAGCCCGTTTTGTTCAATTCGGGAACAGCGGATCACGAACCCTCCCAACTCGAGAATCACATTTTGACACCTTAACGGGTGAAACAAATAACGGATAGTGCACGAAAATTCACGAAATTGTTCTTGAAATGAAAACGAATCAATGCCTCGTTTTGTTTTATTTGGTAACATTGGATAACTGGCAGCCCGAGCTTGGCACTTACATTTTCACACCTTAACCAGTGAAACAGACAACAAGTTTCAAACCGAACTTCATTACGAACGAGAACGACCTCGTATCTCGTTTTGCTTAATTCGGGAAGAGCAGATAACGAACACTCCCAACTCGAGAATCACAATTTAAAACCATAACAGGTGAAAAAAAAAACGATTAGTACACTAAAATTCATGGAATAATCCCATGAATAAAAACAACCTTATAGCTTTTTTTGTTTCATTTGATGACATTGGAAAACTCGCAGCCCGATCTCGATCCTCAAATTCTCACGTCTTAACAGGTCGAACAAATAACCAGTTCCGCACGACAAATCACGATATAATCCCTGGAATAATAACGACCCGATGCTCCGCTTTGTTTCATTTGGTTACATTGGATAACTAGCAGCCCTATCTCGACAATCACATTTCGATACCTCGACAGGTGGAACAAATAACGAATTTCGCACGAATATTCACAAAATAAACTCAAGATTCGAAACCACCTAACGGTTGTTTTTGTTTCGTTTGGTCGAATCGGATAACGAGCATCGTGATCTCGAGACTCAAATTTTTAAATGTTAGCAGGTGAATCAAATAAGAAGTAGCGCACGAAAATTCATGAAATAATGCCAGGAATGAAAACGACATTACGGCTCATTTTGTTTCATTTGGTAACATTGGGAAACTCGCAGCACAATCTTGACACTACAATTTTTACACCTTAACGGGTGAAACAAATAACGAGTTTCACACGAAAATTCATGAAATAATCCCAAGAATAAAAATGACCTTACCGCTCGATTTGTTTCATTTGGTAACACTGGAAAGCCCGCAGCCCGATCTCGATACTTTAATTTCGACGCCTCAACAGGTGAAACATACAACGAGTTTCGCACGAAAATTCACGAAATAATCCTTGAAATAAAAACGACCCAATGCCTTGTTTCGTTTCATTTGGTAATAGCGGATAACGAACACTCCCATCTGGAGGTTCTCATTTTGACACCTCAACCGGTAGAACAAATAACAAGTAGCAACCAAAAATGTATGGAACAATCTCAGGAATCAAAATGACCCTGTAACTCGTTTTGTTTTATTTGGTAACATCGGATAACTAGCAGCCTGATCTCGACACTATCATTTTCACACCTTGACAGGTGGAACAAACAACAAGTAGCGCACGATCATTCATAAAATAATGCCAGGAATGAAAACGACATTACGGCTCGTTTCGTTTCATTTGGTAACATTGGGAAACTCGCAGCACAATCTTGACACTACAATTTTTACACCTTAACGGGTGAAGCAAATAACGAGTTTCACACGAAAATTCATGAAATAATCCCAAGAATAAAAATGACCTTACCGCTCGATTTGTTTCATTTGGTAACACTGGAAAGCCCGCAGCCCGATCTCGATACTTTAATTTTGACGCCTCAACAGGTGAAACATACAACGAGTTTCGCACGAAAATTCACGAAATAATCCTTGAAATAAAAACGACCCAATGCCTTGTTTCGTTTCATTTGGTAATAGCGGATAACGAACACTCCTATCTGGAGGTTCTCATTTTGACACCTCAACCGGTAGAACAAATAACAAGTAGCAAACAAAAATGTATGGAACAATCTCAGGAATCAAAATGACCCTGTAACTCGTTTTGTTTTATTTGGTAACATCGGATAACTAGCAGCCTGATCTCGACACTATCATTTTCACACCTTGACAGGTGGAACAAACAACAAGTAGCGCACGAACATTCATAAAATAATGCCAGGAATGAAAACGACATTACGGCTCGTTTTGTTTCATTTGCTAACATTGGAAAACTCGCAGCCCGATCTCGATACTTAAATTTTAACGGCTCAACAGGCGAAACGAGTAACAAGTTTCAGACGAAACATTCACGGAATTATCCGTGAGTAAGAACAACCCAATGCCTCGTATTGTTTCATTTGATAACATTGGATAACTAGCAGCCCGATATTGGCACCTGAATTTTGACACCTTAACAGGTGAAACAGGGAACGAGTTCCACACGCGAATTCATGATGTAATCCCAGGAATGAAAACGACGCAATGCCTCGTTTCGTATCTTTATGTAGAATTGGGTAACTAGCAGCCCGATCTCGGCATTGACATTTCGATACCTTGACAAGTGGATTGAATAACGAATTTCGCACAAATATATATCAAATAAACGCAACATTTAAAACCACCTGAGGGTTGTTTTTGTTTCGTTTGATTGATCCGGAAAACGGGAATCCTGTTCCTGTTAATCCTGGGGCATTCATTTTGAAACCTCAACAGGTGAATCAAATAAAAAGTAGCGCATGAAAATTCATGAAAAAATCTCAGGAATGAGACCGACCTAATAGCCCGTTTTGTTCAATTCGGGAACAGCGGATCACGAACACCCCTATCTTGAGAATCACTTTTTGGCACCTTAACAGGTGAAACAAATAACGAGTAGTTCACGAAAATTCATAAAAGAATTCCAGGAATAAAAGCGACCTTATGGCTCGTTTTGTTTTATTTGCTGACATTGGAAAACTCGCAGCAAGATCTGGAGACTTTGATTTCGACGCCTTAATAGGTGAAACAAATAACGAATTTGAGACGAAAATTTATGAGATAATCCGTGGAATAAAAACGACTCAAAGCCTCGTCTTGTTTCATTTGGTATTATTGGATTATGAGCAGCCGGATCTGTACACTTAAGGATGTATGAGCATAAGGTGGCGGGAAATGAGCGGAAACGTGGGCGCGGGTGAGCGCGGTGAGCGAGGGGCACGCATGAAACAAGAGAGAGTCGGACCGCTCATTATGCGACACACGCGAAAAATTTCCTTAAAATCGATAATTGTATGTCAAAAGGTTCGTTAACCCCAATTTTTTATGGAACGTATGTAATCGTGATAGTTTTCTGAACATTTAACAGTTTTAATATTGATCGTATCTGATCGTGAAAGATACGAATTTCTGTTTCAAAGTTGCGTCAGCCCAGAATTCGTATATGGCGTGGGATAAATATCTTGATTTCACGAATTAATTACTCGCGTAAAGAGTCGTTGACCCAGTTTGAAATTTTGCAGGTTTTATCATATACACTTCTGCTACACCATATAAAAAATTCAGATTTTTATATGATCGTGAAGCTAGTGCTCATACATCCTTAAGTTAACAGGTAAAACAAATAACGAGTAGCACACGAAAGTTCATGGAATAATCTCAGGAATAGAAAGGACCCCGTGACTCATTTTGTTTTATTTGGTAACATTGGATAACTAGTAGCCCAATCTTGGCACATACATTTTGACGCCTCAACAGGTGAAACCCGTTGTTTCTTTCACCTGTTCAGGTGTCAAAATGTAAATGCCAAGATCGTGCTGCTAGTTATCCAATGTTACCAATTGAAACAAAACAAGACATTGGGTCTTTTTTATTCCAAGGATTACTTCGTGAATTTTCGTGTGAAACTCGTTATTTGTTCCACCTGTTAAGGCCTCAAAGTTCAAATAACGAAATTGGGCTGCGGGTTTTCCAATGTTACCAAATGAAACAAAACGAACTATAAGGTAGTTTTCGTTTTTGGGATTATTTCGTGAACTTTCGTGCACTACTCGTTATTTGTTTCACCCGTTAAGGTGTAAAAATGTGATTCTCGAGATGGGACTGTTCGTAATCCGCTGTTCCCGAATTAAACAAAACGAGCTATTAGATCGTTCTCGTTACTTAGATTTCTTCATTAATTTTCGTGCTCTACTTTTTATTTGATTCTCCAGCTGAGGTTTCACAATGTGAGTCTCAAGATCAGGATGCTTCTTATCCTATTCAACCAAACGAAACAAAAACAGCCTTTCGGTGGTTTCCATCCTTGAGTTTATTTCATAAATTTTCGTGCGAAACTCGTTGTTTGTTTCACCTGTTAAGGCGTCAGAATGTAAGTGCCAAGATCGGGCTGCTAGTTATCCAATGTTACCAAATAAAGCAAATCGAGTCACAGGGTCCTTCTGATTCCTGAGAATATTCCATGAATTTTTGTGTGCTACTCGTTATTTGTTCTACCTGTTAAGACGTTAAAATTTAATTGTCGAGATTAGGCTGCGAGTTTTTTAATATTACCAAATGAAACAGAACGAGCCATTAGGCCGTTTTTATTCCAGGGATTATTTAATAAATTTTCGTGTGAAACTCGTTGTTTGTTTTACCGGTTAAGGTGTCAAATCGTATGTGCCAAGATCGGGCTGCTAGTTATTTAATGTTACCGAATAAAACAAAACAAGGCATTGGGTCGTTTTTATTTCAAGGACGATTTTGTGAACTTTTGTGCACTACTCGTTATTTGTTTCACCCTTTAAGCTGTCAAAATGTAATTCTCGAGATGGGAGGCGTCGTAAACCGCTGTTCCCGAATGAAACAAAACAAGCTATTAGGTCGTTCTCGGTCCTGAGATTCCTTCATGAATTTTCGTGCGCTACTTTTTTTTTATCCACCTGTTGAGGTTCCAAAATTTGAGTCTCGAGTTCCGGATGCTCGGTATCCGATTGAACCAAACGAAACAAAAACAGCCTTCTGGTCGTTTCGAATTTTGAGTTTATTTCATGAATATTCGTGGAAAATTCATTTTTTTTTTCACCTGTTAAGTTATCGAAATGTAAATGTCAAGATCAGCCTGATAATTATCCAATGTTACCAAAAGAAACAAAACGAGGCATTGGGTCATTTTTATTCCTGGGATTACATTATGAATTGGCGTGGGAAACTCGTTTTTCGTTTCACCTCTTAAGGTGTCAAAATGTAAGTCCCAAGATCGGGCTGCTAGTTATCCAATGTTACCAAATGAACCAAAACGAGGCATTGGGTCCTTTTTATTCCACGGATTATTTCGTGAATTTTCGTCTGAAACTCGTTTTTTGTTTCATCTGTCAAGGCGTTAAAATTCAAGTATCGAGATCGGGCTGCGAGTTTTCTAATGTTACCAAATGAAACAAAACGAGCTATATGGTCGTTTTTATTCCTGGGATTACTTCATGAATTTTCGTGCGCTACTTTTCATTTGATTCACCTGTCGATGTTTTAAAATGTGAGTCTCGACATCAGGATGCTCGTTATCTGATTTAACCAAACGAAACAAAAACAGCCCTCAGGTGGTTCCGAATGTTGAGTTTATTTTATGAATATTCCTGCGAAATTCGTTATTTGTTCTACCTGTTAGGGTTTCGAAATTTGATTGTCGAGATCGGGCTGCTAGTTATCTAATGTTACCAAATGAAACAAAACGAGGCATTGGTTCGTTTTTATTCCATGGATCATTCCGTGAATTTTTTGGTGAAACTCGTTATTCGTCTCACCTGTTATGGTACCAAAATGAAAGCGCCAAGATCGGGCTGCTAGTTTTTCAATGTTACCAAATGAAACAATACGAGCCTTAACTTTGTTTTCATTTATGAATTTTCGTGTAATACTCATTATTTGTTTCACCTGTTAAGGTGTCAAAATGTTATTCTCGAGGTGGGAGTGTTCGTGATCCACTTTTCCCGAATGAAACAAAACGAGCTATCCGGTAGTTTTCATTCCTGCGATATCTTCATGAATTTTCATGCACACTTTTTATTTTTTCCACCTGTTGAGGTGTCAAAATGCGAGCCTCGAGATCAGGGTGCTCGTTATCCGATGTAACCAAACAAAACAAAAACAGCCATTAGGTGGTTTCGAATCTTGAGTTTATTTTACGAATATTCGTGCGGAATTCGTTATTTGTTTCATTCGTTCGTTCATTCGTTCGTTGTTTGTGTCGAAATGTAATAGTCGAGATCGGGCTGCTAGTTATCTAATGTTACCAAATGAAAAAAAAAAAACGAGCCATTAGGTCGCTTTTTTTCCAGGGATTATTTCATGAATTTTCGTGCGCTCCCCGTTGTTTGTTTCACCTGTTAATGTTTTTAAGTGTGAGTCTCGTGATCACGCTGCTCATTATTCGACGTTAACAAATGAGATAAAAAGAGCCTGAATTTTTTTTCTTCAATTATCCTGCGAGACTTGTTAATTTTTTCATCTCTCATGGTGTCAAAATGTAAACCTGGTGATTGGGCTGCTTGTTATCTCATGTTAACAAATGAAATAAATGGATCCAGAGTTTTTTTTCAATTATCCTGCGAGTGTCGTTATTTGTTTCATCTCTTAAGTCGTCAAAATGTGAACCTGGAGACTGTGCTTCTCGTTATCCGATGCTAACGAATGAAACGTAAATAGCTGTCGAATCGTTCTGTAATATTAGTCGATGTTAATAGCTTTTTGCCGCGTCCACGGGTGTTCCTCGTAGAAGTATACCATATGGTCCTCGGATTCCCCCCGACTTATCCGATGTTATTAAATGAAACAACAATAGCTATTGGGTTCTTTCGTTACCTGAGATCATTTTATATTTCTTCGTGCCATACTTGTGATATGTTTCACCTCTGAAGAGTGAAATGTGCAAAGCTAACCATACTTATACTCGTCATGTAAAACAAACAAATGATACGAATATGGCTGTAGGGTTTTTCACGTCTTTGCGCACATTCAACGATTTTCATAGCAACACAAACGATATGTTTTACCATTCAAGATGTCGAAATGTGACCCTCGCGATCGGGCTGCTCATCGTTATACGATGCTTAGAAATGACACAAACATGGACATTGGGTTTTTTTGGATCCCCGAGAATATTGTACATTTTTTCATGCCCTGCTCGCTATTCGCTTCACCCCTTAAGCTTAAATAATCGGTAACTCGCGGTCGGTTTTTTTGCTTTACAATGTTAAGATATGTAAGAAATATGGGCATTGAGTTTCCCTTATCCCTGTGAACATTTTATCATATTTGGTCCCATACTCACTACTCGTTTCACCTTCTAAAGTTGCAGAGTTTCAAGTCCGCTATACGTATGCTGGTTATCAAAAGGGAAGAAATACCCAAATATGCCTGTTCAGTATTTGTGGTCCGCAATTGTATTTCCCAACTCTTCATGCGTCAAACAAATCTCAAGTATTGCATGAAAAATCGTAAAAAACGATTAGAGAATGAAAAAACCCTATTGCCATGTTTGTTCCATTTCTTTTTATTGGAGAACAAGCAGACCGATAATGAGCTAATCACCCTTCAAGTTTGTGAGGTGAAACAAATAGCAAAAGTGTTGCATTAGCAAACATAAGAATTCCCATTCCCATGTTCGTTGCATTTCTTCATTTTAAATAAAGAAGAAACCGATGGCGAGCTGAATACTTTGCACGCTGAAGCTGTGAAACAAAACGGAATCGCTGCTCGAAAAATCGTTCATTATTATCGTGGACAATAAAAAACCTTACGTGCTCGTTTCTATCATTTTTCTACCGTAGATAGCAAGTAAATCGATAGTGAGCTGAACATATTTCAACCTTAAGAGGCGAAAAAAATCTTAAATGCAGATTTGAGAATGATGAAATTCAGTTGAGGACCAAAAAGACTCGATATCCATACATGTTTCATTTATTGGCATTCGGTATATGACGAGCAGCCCGATGGGTAGCGTGATAATTTCCAATCTTGAGTAGAGAAAGAAAACGCAATCGCAACGCGATCGCAGAGTCGGAGTAAAATATTATTTTCCCATACTTGGGTAAAATGATTATCTGTCGACGTAATCTTCACTTGGAAACTTTTATAGGGATGGCGCTGTTAAGAAAAATCGAGTAATGGTTGAAAAGTCTAAATTGCCGCTTCTCAAGATCATAGGAAGTTTTCTAAAGTTATTATTTCCATGATATTGACGCATGGTGGGTGAGTTAAAAAAAATTGTGGCAAGATTTCTGAGGCTATTTTTGAGCAGGTCACTAGTGAAAAGTACGCCTCAAGTCAAATAGATCAATTTGAAGAAAATCATCCGAGAACAAGGAACAGATTCTAGTATCGGAGTAAAAAATACTTTTGTATGAAATTATTATTCCTCAACATAGAATAACACGTGAAAACTATCATAAGATAAACACTATTATGAAAAGTGGAATAATGATTCGAAATGTAGAATAGCTGGTCCGTACGATCCTACAATTTATTTTAAATTATTTTTTCCATAAAACGCAGCTGAAGTAAATTTGTCTGAATTTGGAAGGTATTTTTGAGCATCTTGCCAGTGAACAGTATGCTACCAGTTAGACAGGTTATTTGGATTAAAAATAGAGATTAGTGGACGAATTTCGGAATCGGAGTAAAAAATCATTTTCTGATGCTTGGATAAGATTATTAATTCTTGACGTAATCTTCACCCGGGAACTTTTATAGGGAAAGCGTCGATAAAATAAGTCGATTAATGATTTAAAAGTCGAAGAAGCCGGTCCTTCAGGTCATAGAAACATTTCTCAATTCATTATTTTCATGACAAGGATGCATGGTTATAAAAAGGACAGAGTTTTGGGGGTATTTTTGAGCCTGTCGCCAGCGAAGAGGACGCCTCAAGTCGATTGGGTCACTTTGAAGAGGACTATCTGAGATTATGGGACTATTTCCAGAATCGGAGTAAAATATAATTTTGCTATACTCGGGTAAAAATATTATTTCTCTTCATCATCTTACTGGATACTTTTGTAGGTGAAGCATTGACAAGAAACGTTGAATAACGATTCGGAATGGGGAATGACTGGTCCTTAAGGTGATAGGATATTTTTCAAATTATTTTATTCATGACATGCATGCAGGCATATTTTCAAAGAAATTGGTCAGAGTTTTGAAGGTATTTTTGAGCATCTGGCCAGCGAAAAGTGTGCTGCGAGTTGAATAGGTCATTTTATTTAAAAAAAAGCCTGAGATCACGGGACAATTTCCAGAAGGCTGGGTAGAAACAATTTTCCCGTAATTGGGAAAAATTATTATCTCTCTGAGTCATCTTTAACTGGAAACATGCATGAAAAGCCTCGATAAGAAAGTGGAGTGATTATTGAAAAATTCTTCACTGTCAGTCCCTGAGGTCATATGATAGGTTTCAAGTCATTATTTTCATGACGCCGATGCATGGATTGGTATAGAAAATTAGACCGAGTTTTCAGCATCTTGCTAGCGATCAGTATGCCGCAAGTATAATGGGTCGCTTGGAAGATAATTATTTGAGATTAAAGGACGGGTTGTAGAATAGGAGTGAAAAATAATTAGCCAATACTTGGGCAAAATTCTCGTTTCTCGACATTCTCTTCATGTAAATTTCGCGTAAATTTTCACAACAATGAAAACTTCGACGAATTGAGTGAAAAGTTGATTAAAAATCCGAAATGGCTCGTCCTTGTCCTTACAGGATTTTTTCAAAGTTTCCTTTTTCCTCACGAGTTGGATGCATAGATCGTGGCGGGAGTTTTCAGCTTCAGGCTAACGAAAGCTATTACAAAGGTGATGTAGATAATTTTGAATAATATCGATGGACTAATACCAAAGGGGCGTATCGGTTATGTATAAGCATAGCTTATATGCTTCTATGGAATTTAATCATCGATATTATCCTAGATGAGTACCAAATTTCGATAATGAGAGTGAAAATTAATTTTCTTATACTTGGGTAACCCAACGAATTCGAATGTTATTTAATCAGTATGCATCCAAGTCATGACGGAAAATATAACATTAAAACAATCATATAACCACACTGACAAGTTATTCCGGATTTTGAATCAACTTTCTATTTACCTCGCCGAAGGTTTCTTTGTTGTGAAAATTGACGCTCGGAGACAAGGCCGAGAAACAAGAATTTTACCCAAGTATGGGAAATTTTTTTTTTATCCTACGGTTTTGGAAATCGTCCACTAATCACAAATGATTTTCTTCAAAGTGACCTGTTAGACTCGCGGCGTACTTTTCACTAGCCAGGAACTCAAAAATACCTTCAAAAGTGAGTCCATCTTTTTTTTAATCTATCTATGCATCCGTGTCGTGAAAATAGTAACTTGAAAAACCATTCTATTACCTTAAGAAGCGGCAATTTAGAATTTTTAATCATTGTTCCTTTTTGCTTATCAAGTATTTCCTTATAATAGTATCCAGGTGAAGATGATGTCGCGATACAATAATTTTGCCCAAGTATGGGAAAATTGTATTCTACTCCGATTCTGCGAATGGTCCCCTAATCTCAATATATTTTTTTTTAATGTGACCTATTCGACTTGCGGTATCCTTTCCGCTAGCAGCATTCTCGTAAATACCGTTAAAACCCTGTGCAATTTTTTTGAGCATACGTTCCTGAAAGAAATAACTTGAAAAATTATTTTCTTACCTTAAGGACCGGCCATTTCGAATTTTCAACCATTACTCGTCTTTTCTTATTGAGGCTTTCCCTATAAAAGTTTCCAGGTGATGACGTCGTCGAGAAATATTAATATTACCCGAGTATGGGAAAATAATTTTATACTACGATCCAGGAAATCGTCCCTTCATACAAGATTTTTTTCAAAATGACCTATTCAACTAGTAGCATACTGCTCGCTAACCCGATGCTCAACAATACATATAAAATCCAGTACAATTTATTTGAACCGTCCCGTCCGTGCATGTAATGAAAAAAAGTAATGAAAAAAAAAAAATTCTAGAACCATGAGGACCAGCAATTCCGGATTTCCAATAATTATTCAACTTTTCTTAGTAATGTTTTCCCTATAAAAGTATCCAAGTAAATACGATGTAGAGAAATGCTAATTTTACCCAAATATATGTATTAAATAAAAATAATTTTTTACTTCGGTTCTGGACTTCTTCCATTAATCTCAGTTAAATTTTTCCAAAGTGATCTATTCGACTTGCGACGTAGTACTCTTCGCTAGCCGGATGCTTAAAATACTTTCAAAACATAATCCAATTTTTTCTTACCCACCCATGCATAGATGCAATGAAAACAAAGACTTAAGAAACCATCTTATGAGCTTAAGGTCCGGCCATTCCGAATTTTCAATCAATATTACATTTTACTTGTCAAGTATTTGCCTATAAAAGTTTCCGGTTGAAGATGATGAGAAATGATAATTTTACCCAAGTATGGCAAAATTATTTTTTACTCGACTGTGTCATGACCAACTTTATCCAGTCCTGTTTGCTAGAAATCATTCTACGATTCATCAAAATCATCCGCGATGCTCCAGTGGGATCATCTGAACATTCCGGTAGATTTATAATTATTCTCAAAAGTTGGAGTGGGGGACTTACAAATGTGAGAATTACAAATAATAAACTTTCTCGGAATCTGTTGACCTCTCTGGCAGTACAGAAATTTGACGTTCGAATTGATCGATCCTTTCATCGACCAATCGCTTCATAATTTGACAGTTTTGCTGTCGGTATCATGGCTATTAGTAAAGATTTCTGGATCTGCATCTTCATTCTAACGAAAATATCGAATTGTCATTGTATTCATTAATCACAATTATTATTATTATACTGAAAGCACGGAAAATTATTGAAATTTTTTTTTGACTCACAAATTTTTAATGAAGTAACGTTTTGTCAAAAAAATGCCCAGTCAGAATTTAATAAATAAATTTCAACGTTTATTTTTATACTCATAAAAGTTTATCGTTTCATTCTTTTGTTAATTGCAGTTTCCATTTTTATGTCACGAGTTTTTTCAATTAAACACATTTTTTGAGCAATGGATCTTCATCTGCATTCTAACAGTGATTCCCAATACTTACCAAATTATTATTAATTTTTGGGAATTTTTTAGAATAGCGGCTTTTCCGAATTATCGTGTTATTTATCTTGAAAGAAAGTGTTCATTTCAGCACCGTGAACAATAATCTGGCGATGGAACACGAAAAAGTCACAAAAAAGTGGAAACCTTCATTTTCTATTTTTCTATTTTCAGCTACCTGCCTGATCATTACTGCCAGTGCTGAAATAAAGGCTTCGACGATTCGGCTAATTCACTTTCGCGATTCTTTTTTTTTTTTTTTTATTTTTTCAAAACAATTTTAAAACTTCCTGGCTGGATATCCCCCTTAAAAATATCAAGACAAAGTGGTACCGTGCGACCCACTAATCCGGATGCAAATATTCTGAACCGGAATCATAACACTTCTCTACGATAAGTTTTTTTTTTTTTTATAATTCGAGACTTCCCTGGACAGATACGCCCGTAAGAATGTCGCGAAAAAATATAATCGGGTGACTGCCTAGATTAGATGCAATTTTTTTTCGGCTCTCATCCTGTTTATTATTTTTGGTGCTAAAATAAAGGCTTCTGCCGAGAAAAACATTTAAAAAACACGAACGTTTGGAAAAACCGCCGTTATGAATCATTGCCAAGTTTTTTCATCTATTTTTACTAATCATTGCTAAAAAATTATTTTCCTTTTTATTCTCGTCATTTATTTTTATTCTCATCAGCTGGGCCATCGCGACAGACACAAACGTTGCCGCACACCTAGCGTTCATTTGTTTCGCTCTCGCGCGTCGTGTGGCGTTCAACGGTGTGGGCTTACGAGCATTATTTCACGAGCTCCGCTTTTACCGCTCTCATCCCCACCACTATCTTGACTCTTTTAAATTCCCCATCGATCGAGCGTTCATTGATCGACGCAAATCACTAATAACTCCACCAATTTTGAGCGCACCAAATTTTCGAAAAGGACGTTTCTTCTCGGTTTAAGACGCTCTATCCAGCAAGAATAATATGCTCCATACGTTAGTATACACCTAGGACATTCAAAGGAACCGTTGACCAAAGGATTGGTAACCGCCATCTCCGATACTTTCAGAGTTACAGGCTTCATCAGACTTTTCTCTCATTTTTTTTCTATTCCGCATAACCATCCCGCTTCCAAGGCTGATGCTAACTCAAATTGCGACAATTTAATGAGAAATTTTTCAAATTTCAATGAAGGGTTCCGTTGAAGGAAACTTCTCATATATACTCATGCGTCAAGCATGCCTCACAAATTAGAAAACAAATTATCTGAAATTTTAACCAATATGAGAAATTAAAAAAAAACTCATCAATTGAAGTATAAAATAAAAATCATTAAAAGATTTTATTCGTGACAAAGCTTTTCTTCTATATCAATTTAACATTTTCCGATCACCAGTAATTGTTTTGAATATTTATTTTTCTCATTTAGTCGAAAATTAACAGTTCATTTTTATTTTGAACTCTCTCAATTAAAGTTACGATATTCTCATTTTTTCTTTTTCTCATTTATATCTATATTTATTTTTCTCATTTAGTCGAAAATTAACAGTTAATTTTTATTATTAACTCTCTCAATTAAAGTTTTGATGTTCTTTTTTTTTTATATTTTAATTTCACGGAACGCCATTCATTCTTCAAACATTATTGATTGCGCATATATCTCGGCTGTCGAGAATATTCGCTTCTGCCGACTGAGCGAAACGCGAAACCTCAAAATTAAACTCGACGATGATCTGTCATTTGTCTTGCTTTCGCTGATTCGATAAGCGCATCGACTACGTCAGCGCCACAAACGGCTAAATTTTTTGTCTCCGCGAGCTCGCGACCACCGCTGTGAACATAGTCACCTGGTCAGGGCCGTAAATGGGGGGGCCAAGACCTGTCAAAATAGTAGGTCCAGGCATCGATGGCCAGCAGTGTACAATTCGAAAATGTTATTGATATTATTTTCCGAGCCAATTACAACTTTTGATTGTAATTAACCCTTAAAGGCCCAAAATGGCATAGATTTTATGTTTTGTTCAGTTGCTGTGTTCAGGTGGCAAAGATTTTTTGAACTAACCGAAACCATGTATCCTGAAGTAATTTTTCCTTTTCTTTCCGAATCTGGCCTCAGATTCATGATATCTGCCGCGATTTTTAAAAGATAGCGGCTGGAAGGCAAAAAAATGTAAAAAAACCCGTTCTGTTTTCAAAGAACCGTGAATTTGAACATGAAGGCAATGTTGTAGGGTGCTGAATCTCTGTATCTGGTGGAATAAATGGTTCCTCTAAAAGATGGGACCACTAGTGGGCTGAAATCCCATATGGCAGATCCAACATGGCGGCCAAGGTCAAATGAAAAATTTGGTTTTTCGAAAAATAAACAAATTCGCACCAAATTTGGTATATAGGGGTTTTTGATGATGCTGATCACGAATATGACATCAGTCCCACGAAATTCCGAGATGGCGGCCCACTACTGCGCATGCGCGCTTGAAAAATGCGCGTCGCTTGGCCTGATTAGCCTGAAATTTTGCACTCAGGGGTTTTCGAGGAAGCTGAGCACAAATATGACACCAGTTTGACAAAATTCCAAGATGACGACCAGTACTGCGCATGCGCACTGAGAAAACCATGCAGCTACAACTAATTGACCGGAAATTTTGGACTCGGGGGGTTTCCGAGGATGCTGAGCGCGAATATGACACCAGTTTCACGAAATTCCACGATGACGACCCTGTACTGCGCATGCACACTGAGAAAACCAAGCAGCTACAACTAATTGACCGAAAATTTTGGACTCGGGGGTTTCCGAGGATGCTGAGCGCGAATATGACACCAGTTTTACGAAATTCCAAGATGGCGACCCGGTACTACGCATGCGCACAAAACGAGTTTTATTTCTTTGCTCGACAGCTTCATCGTCGGATTGATTATTTTGCTGGGTTTGCAACTCTTCGCCCATCATTTGATATGATTGAGCGAAAACGTTATTCTCACGCATAATGCGATCGAGTGCTCCCAATATACCTCAGTTGCGAGCAGTGTTTCGTCGTTGCAGAGAATCGACAGCTTCGTTCGAATCAACGATAAACAGCTGGCCATAGGTCGGTAGTTCATCAGGTGCTGGAAGAGTGCAGTGTTCACTTGATAGTAAATTTGGCCCTGTATCCTGAAGCAATAAGGCCTAGGACGTCTCCCATCAAAGTTTGTCAAATTAGCGTTGAATGAAGCAAACAAAAATGAAGCATTGTAGTTTCGGATACGTTCAAAGAATACATTTGATTTCTCATGAGTCCCCTTGAATAAAGTATACAATTCATCTGGCATCACTGGTGATGCTTCAAGGCGCACTTTTCCGTGGGTGCAGCAATCATGGAAAGAATTCTTCATATTTGATACTTTTTCTGACACAAAATGTGCAGCGCTGCAGTATGTACAGAGCTCAGTCATGCCACCTCCGTAGTGCTCTTCAAAATTGTGGATAAAACCAGCAAGAAACCTATTTCTTTCATCGAAGCCTCTTTCTCGAAGACGGCGCGATTGTTGTCGTTGCGTGGCATGTAATGTGTCGTGATAATCACGATCCAGGCGTCTACATGGCACTACCACTTCTGATTGTAAGTCAATGACGATTTGCTCAGGTAGTGGTGCTGCTACTTCCCCTTGTGAAGCCATGACTTAATTATAAGGTACTACCTCCACCGATGGCAATGCTGTTACAACGGTATCTCTGAAATTCGCTGTACTAACAGGCATTCCTAATCCACAAAACGTACTTGTCTTTATCGAATTTGAAGATGCGTACAAGAGGTTCCTTTGTATTGCAATGGCTTTTTCGTCTATACAGTTTCTTGGAACCTCTTTTGCATGTCTACGGCGTTCGCTCTGATTTTCGGCATTTCTCTCGCGCTTAATACGTTGAAATTCCTCCTTTTCTTCAGGTGTTTGACCAACTCTTTTTCGTCTCATGATTGGGTTTTTTTTTGCAACAAATGTGTTGTTAGTTTGTGGAAAAGTTATTTTACTTTAATACAAACTCGAGACGACTATTTTTTCAATAGTTTTCGTTAGATGACTTTTGTTAGCTTACAGAAGAACAGAGCAAGATCACATAAACAATTACTTCACGAGTATTCGAAAGTGATTGGTTGATTTCTATCGATGAGGAAGGTACAGTATTACCCGAACTTTAATTTAGACGTAGTTGTATAATTCAATTCAACCCAGTTCAGTGGAAATAATTTTTGTACAATTTTGTTTAATTTAGTTTTTTTCAGTTCAAATCAATTGAATAGGGTTCGTTTTAGTTCAAAATAGCTCGTTTCAATTCAATTATATTTACTATAGTTATTATTATCATCTCATATACCTGAATTCCCCGGTGATCTGAAATAAAAACAAAAAAAAAAACAGAAATTCTTATTAACCGGTCCTTGCTAATATTTCCTTGGATTTTTCGCAAAAGAACACGCAGACATTCAGAACTCCGATGAGAAATATTTTTCTTGATTTTCAACGTACCTTCTGAAGTCTCTAATAATATATATAGTGCGTTGAAGATCTGACGAAAACCTTAATTTTGGGTTTCACCGATGGGTGATATAACAACGCCCTGGGATATATGGAATTCTTTTTGGCACTGGGCTACCAAGGAAATTATGCTAATTTTCTTTTTTGTATTGAATATACATATACGCGCGTCGACGTCGATACAACATATAATATTATATATTTAACTTCTGGACGACGGAAGCATATAACCGCGCGCCAACTGTCAAACTGACGGAGACTCCGAACGGAACTTGATCGCGAATCCTTGTCCACCAACCGATCAATCCACGACGAATTTTTTTTTTATATTCAATACACAAATACGCACGTCGATGTCGATACAACATATTTAACTTCTCAACGACAAAAGCATATAACCGCGCACCAACTGTCAAACTGACGGAAATTCCGAACGGAACTTGATCGCGAATCCTTGTTCACCAACCAACCAATCACAAGACGAATCTCTTTTTCATATTTAACACACAAATACGCGCGTAGACGTCGATACAACATATTTAACTTCTCGACGATGAAAGCATATAACTGCGCGCCAACTGTCAAACTGACGGAGACTCCGAACGGAACTTGATCGCGAATCCTTGTCCGCTAACCAACCAATCACAAGACGAATAAAACGACAACAATGGGGAATATCGCAATTCGATAATTCGATAAAAATCGTGACATGGAATTTTTATGAGGGGACGAGGGTCAACCACGCGCGCTCACGCGCGCGAACGGCTTTTTGACAGCGCCACAGCGCTCCAATCTAGTTTCGATGATCGACTAATCACTGTCACAACTGTCAAACTGACAGTTGTGTCAATCCGTGACACAGTTAGACTGCTCGATTCTTCAATCGACTAAATTTTGAATCTTCGAAACCGTCGCGCGCGAGCGGTTTTCTGGTAGCGCTGCAGCGCTCTCGTCTAATGGCACATGTCTAATGGCACACGTCTAATGGCACATATTTATTCATTAATGCCGTCCGTATTTTACATGACTTTGTGAATGTAATTCAATTTTTTTCGTATTACAGTATCAACATTATAATAATATAATGAATACAGCAGTGATGTTTAAAATGATCTAAAATTAATGTGAAATTTTTTTTGGTGACCTGGTTTTAGCGATACAATTCCTTGTACACATAATTTTTGACGACATTTCTGTCGCGGTATGCTCCAAAATACACTTTGAGAGCTTCCCAGGAACGTACACGTGAGAAGGCCATATATAATTGACCGTGATTAAAGACATCTCTCCGAAGATCAACGCTAATTTTATGGAATGTTTGTCCTTGTGACTTATTGATAGTCATAACAAAAGCTACCTTTACAGGAAATTGACGACGCGTGAAAGAAAATGGATAATCATTTTCACAATAAAGGGTAATGCGATGTAAGAAAACAATATCTCCACTTTTATCACCCGACAGAATTTCACAACGCAACACTGTATTACCCAATTCCAAAATCAGTAATCTCGTACCGTTGCACAAGCCTTCGTTGATGCTGAAGTTTCTAATGAGCATTATAATACCGTACTTTCTCAGACGAAGCTCGTGAGGCGGCAAACTTGGTGGTGATAACGTATTTAAATATTCGGGCAAGATTGTCTCGTTAATCTGGTCATTATCACCATAATTCTCGGTACTGTCAACACTCGTGTAGAGTTTTTCAGTAGTTTCATCAAATAAGTCCATAACCCTCGAATTGATTTTTTCAACATCAACATTTCGAGCAGAGAGAATGGCACATTTCGATACATCTTTGAATCGTTTTGCTCTTACCAATTGTGCGTAGGTATCTTCTACTATATCCCGATCTTCAGCTGCCACACAACGGTCTGGAATTTCAAGATTATCATCTGGATCGTTAAGAAGTCCATCTCCAACGTCAAGTAGAAATTCAGCAAATTCCACTTCGTTGGGGAAAACTCTCATGTTTTCCGTTAACGCATATTTGGAAAAGTGTCGCCATAGTGCACTGTACTTAATCGATAGATTTACTGTTTCGCTTCGCGTGCCTCGTATTTTGACCGGAAGAAGTTGCCTCAAGTCTCCTCCAAGAACAATAATTTTCCCGCCAAAAGGTAGGTTATTGTTCATAATATCTTGTGACGTTCGATCAACGACTTCTAGAGCATAGCGTAGCGCCATTGGTGCCTCGTCCCAAATAAAAAGATCAACGGTTTTCAAATACTTACCCTGTTGGGATTGCACCTTGATGCTCGATGTAGAATCCTCGTACAGCGGTACTGGGAGTCCGAAGGTTTTGTGTACTGTTTTACCCTCAGGAAGCAATATCGCTGCGATTCCGGTGAAGGCCATAGCACTGACGGACTTTCCTCTACCTCTGACGAGATTTGAGAGAGTAGTGTACGTGAAAGTCTTACCAGATCCTCCAGGAGCATCGATGTAGAAGCAAGTTTTCTCAACATTGTCGTTATCAATCGCACTCAGGACAGCATCAACAAACACCTTTTGGGTATCATTTAGCTGTCCATATTGTCGCATGCCAATTTTGGTAAAATGAGCTGGTAACGTATCAGGCTCGTCGTATTCGTTTGAAATTTCTATCTGTTCCATTCCCGGGAATTGAGATAAATTCGAACCTTCATTGATAAGCATACGAGCGATTTGTAAATACGCTTTTCTTTGGGCTTGCTGCATACTCATGCGTCTTGCGTAATCCTCGGAAAACTTGACCTTGAATTGCCCCCAGAGTTCTTTTGGATGAATTGGTTGGCAATGGATCAGAATTCTGACAAGTAGTCTGCGAAGGAGACCAGTCATCACCGAAACTGCCGCTTTTTCAATCGCTTTTCGCCACTCATCGTCATCTTCAATCAGCCCTAGTGCCAGGCATGTCGTTGTAAACGTCTCGCAGACTTGCTCATCCACGGTCCTCAAATCTTCAAAGCTTTTTGCTCCTTTTACCTTCAACAAAAGCAATCAAAGATAAAACAATTCAATTTGAGCAGGACTTACCGAGTACATTCGTCCAAATGCGTCATGTCTACGTTGTCGTTTTTCCCATCTCGATACGGTTACTCCGTCAACGTTAGATTTTTTGAACACATAATGGAACGGGATATCCGGATACACGAACAATCTTGCAGATTCATCGCGAACGTTCAATGCGAAGTAATCGTTTAGTATACTTACCCGACTAATGGCATTTCTTATTGCGTCGTCGTTCATGTCTGCCGGAATCGCGACGCTGTGCTCATTGGGTAGATGTATGGAGAGCCGTACTACAGGGTGGCTTTTCTCTTGCATCTTATTGTCGCAGATACGCCAAACTGCCTCATTCGGTCCAACGTAGCGGGCTTCCACGTGATCGGTTACTTCGTCGTGATTAATGACGTGTTCTTCGTCTTCGCCATTTTCTCTATTTGTCACCTGAATAGCCGCTGCATCGTGCCCTTCAAAGATGTACTTATATAGATACTTTGGAGCCGTAACGCTTGTTACAATTTCCACGTTAATGTGACAATTGAAAATAAGTGACAACGTTGGGCAATATGGTACGACCCATCGATTGTCTATGACGTGTCCTCCATAACGTTCGTATAAAACTCCATTGTCTCATCTACGGTAATGCAGATATGCGTCTGCATCCATCGTAGTTTCATCTTGGAATGGCTTTGGAAAATGCTTGGAGCATTTACCGTTCACTTCGCACCATGCTCCACAAGGTCCGTGGATCATATTACCCATAATAATCCGATGTAAATCGGGATTCAATTCCGGATCGGGAATCTCAGCAGAGATGCACTTGTCAACCATTTCTGGCGTAGACAATTTGTGCTTCAATGTCACCAACAGGTGAGTGTGCATCAAACCACGCTTCTGTGACTCGATCGTGTACACGAATGCTCGTGTTTCACCAAAGAAGTTTTGACGAACGATCAAATCAAGTAAATGCTTCTTTTTCATGTCAAAGACACGTGCAGTAACATCTGGTCTGCCCGACGGCTGCTGACCATAAAGAAGATTTTCTCTTATCTCTCGCCAGTTCGGATTACAGGTCATCGTAATGAAAAGATCTGGCTTTCCGAATTTTCGTACGATTTCCATAGCATCCTGGTAGTGCTGCATCATATTTCGCGGTGAGCCAGTGAAGGTCGAGGGCAAGATGACGATTCTTCCAACACGGGAATTCGCGTTCTGCGCTGCAGTATTCATATAGTCTACCAATCCGGAGTAGGTTTCAGCACGAATCTTCGGTTGATTCTCTTTTATGAACTCTATGCGATCTTTCTCGATTTTCACATAGTTATCCACTACCCGTTGTTGGAAGAGACGACGTCCTAACAGAATGGCATTCCCGTGACCGTTTTCGCGGATAGCCATTCGATATCGAGTATAAGCCTCTCTGGATACTCGTTTTTTATTATTGCCTGTTTGTCGTAGATCCCGATGCCAGCCTTGAGTACCAAAGGGGTAAAACAGTGGATATACCCAAGGCTCAACATTGGGATCCATAGTACTTACCAATTGCAGTCTTCTTGTGTTATTGTTGCGAATAGTGACGGATGATTCCGGAATTTCTCCATCGGCGGTTGTCGAAAATACAGCAGCGACTCCGTTGCTTCGTTCGAAGTTGAATCTGCGACGATCCATTCCTGGTTTCAACGTAAAAAGGAACTATAACTCACTCGGTGGTTGTACGTTATCAAATTGAATGTCTTGCTGAGCTTGTAACTCTTCACCCATCATTTGATACGATTGAGCAAAAACGTTATTTTCACGTATAATGCGATCAAGTGCTCCCAGTATACTTCAAACGAGGACAGTATTTCGTCGTTGCAGAGAATCGATTGCTTCGTTCGAATCAACGATGAACAGCTGCCCGTAGGACGGGAGTTCGTCAGGCGCTGGGTAGAGTGCAGTATTTACTTGATAGTAAATTTGGCCTTGTATTTTGAGCAATACGGCCCTGGACGTCTTCCCTCGAAGTTTATCAAATTGGCGTTGAATGAAGCAAACGAAAAAGACGCGTTGTAGTTTCTTATCCGTTCGAAAAAGAAGTTTGATTTTTCATGAGTACCATTGAATAAAGAACGCAATTCCGGAGGCATTTCTGGTAGTGGTTCAAGTTGAACTTTCCCGTGGCTGCAGCAATCATGAAACGAATTTTTCATGTTGGCCACTTTTTCGGACAGGAAATGTAAAGCGTTGGAGTTCGTGCAGTGTTCTGTCATTTCACCTCCGTAGTGCTCCTGAACATTAGCAATTTGTCCAATAGTGATTCTATTTCTTTCCCCTTGATCTCTTTGTCGTGCACGGTATAAATTCTTACGCTCTTCTGATTGGCTGAATGAACTAATCTATTGTTCCCTCCGGATCCACGGTGCCAGGTCCTTGATCAGCCGTCTCGTCCAGGTTCCTGTCGGTTCTTCTGTCCACCGTTCTTGCCACGTCTGTATCGTTCCGTCTCTTTCAGTCGTTGCCGCGTCCCGTCGGGTCACGTCTGCGTCCCTGCCATAGATCCTCTTGCGTTCGAACGCAAGAAGGTCTATGGGAATCACGCCCGCCACCACCAGAACGGCCCCTGCTGAGACCGTCTGGTAGGAGCAGGCGATCCTCAACGCGCTCCGTCTCTGTACCGTCGTCATGGCGTGACAGTATTTCTTCGTCTTCAGGGAGTCTGCCCAGACCTCTGCCCCGTAGAGTAAAATCGAGTGCGTCGTCGACATGAGCAGTCTACGTTTCCCCGGTCTCGGTCCGTTCGTGTTTGCCATCAGGCGGCTTAGGGATGCTATCCTTTCAGCCGCCTTCCGTGCTGTCCTCTGTATGTGAGGCCAGAAGGTCATCTTCGTATCTAGAGTCACCCCCAGATACTTGACTTCACCTCTGGTCTCGATCTCGTCCGTCCCAACCGTCATGTGAAGTCTGGTCAGTATGCGCCTCCTGGTGAGGAACACCAGTTCTGTCTTCTCTGTAGTGAGTCGCAGTCCGTGGTCAGTCATCCACCGTCCGACTCGTCTCATCTTTGACTTTGACTTTGACTTTCTTTATTTACTGGCTTAGGCCAACACTTGCGCGTGTGGTCCATTCGGCCACCACCGTTACAGCGATATATGTACATAATGTGCAGGAAAATTGCGCAATACATAGGTTGGTGCATTATAAAAACAGAATTCGTATACAAAGCGCATTTGAGGTTATGTATGCATAGGTGCATGCATAGGTGAATATGTGCAAGAGCGGGTGCAATGCGACACGGAGGGGATGAATAAAATACAAAACTGCGATAATTGGAAAGTGCAATAATGAGAGTGGAAGTGTGCATGAGAGAAAAAATAAATAAATAAATTAAAAAAAAAAAGAAATTGAAGAGAATAGGGGAAAAAAAATTGAAGAGAATAGGGGAAAAAAAATAGAAGAGAATACGGGGGAAAAAAAACTTTAAGCGCAAAATAGCAAGCAAGCGTGCGTTGTATCTGTAGCTTGCAAGACTTGATAAATTTAAAAATGATTTTTAACGTGCTGGTCGATGCTGCGGCTAGGAGCGGAAAGATCGAGTAGGGTGGCCGAAGCTTTTTCTTCATGAGAGACTCATAAAGAATAGTTCTTTCGGCCATGAACCTGTTGCAGTTCCAGAAGACGTGGTCGAGGTCTTCTTCTTCGTAGCCGCAGGGACATTGGCTCGATTCCACCAAGTTCTTCCGATACAGGCTCGCGTTGAGGTTGTAGTGGTTCGTTCTCATTCGTGAAATTGTCGTGACGAGTTCTCTTCGTAGTCCCCGATTGTGAAACCATGGTTTCCCCGATTCCGTGTCGAAAAGGTCGTGATATTGGGTGCCTTTGTATCTACTAGACGCAGCTTGGAATCGGTGAGTTGCTGCGTCCATGGCAATGCTGAGGTCACGATGGAAATCGGTATGTGGAAGTGAACGAGTGAGTACTTCTCCAGATGTGATGGCTGCTCGTGCAAGATCATCCGCTACTTCATTGCCAAGAATACCTCGGTGCGCAGGAATCTAGAAATTGCTTGTCTCGAATTTAGCGTCCAATAGCTTTTTGAGCTCGAGCTTTATATCGAATATTATCGACGATTTTTGTGATGAGAGGTTGTTGTGTTTGAGAGCTTGGACTGCCGAGAGTGAGTCGGTGAAGATGATGGCCTTGTGGATATTTCTTTCCTTGATGATTCGGAGAGCGAGAAGAATTGCCAAGGACTCAGCCATAAAAATAAAGGCGTGGCAGGAAACTCTGTACTTAAGCGAGATGTCCAGCTTGGGGCAATAGACAGCCAGGTCCACATACAGAGAATCTTTGCCTTTTGATCCGTCGGTATAAAAATATATTGAGTCGGAGAATTCTGTAATCAGCAGTGATTCAAAGTCGTGAGCGATGTCGGAAGATGACTGTAAACGTCTTCCATGGGATTCCTCAATCGAGAGCGTAAGGCGGTTGAGGTCATAGTCGTAATCGTGATAAAGTGCTGGATATGCGGAGGTTGCTATTTTTGACTTATGTCGAATGAGAGAGATGTACGAGCTGTAGAGTACGAAGAAAGATTTGATGTCATGTCGAGAGTTACGTAAAATTGCGTCGTTAAGGGTGTTGAGCTTGTCAATCGTTGCTGAATTTCTGCACGAGAGGCATTTGATAATGTAGCGATTTGAGAGGTATTTGAACTGTATTCTTAACGGCGACTCTTTGGACTCCGCAAGAATTGTATTCGTCGGCGTCGATCCTCTAAATCCCATGGCGAGGCGCAGCGCTTGATATTGGATTTTCGATAATTTGTGGATGAGTCCAAGGTTTTTCGAAAATAAAACGTGTGATCCGTACTCGAGAACACTTCGGATTAGCGCTCTGTATATGTTGATTAGGATCTGGGGATCCACTCCCCACCGTGTTCTTCTTAAAGCTTTTATGATGCTGACGCCGCGACGTGCTTTTCGCATGACATAGTTGAGATGGTCGTTACCCAAGAGCTTGTAGTCGAGAATGACTCCCAGAAATTTTGCTGATGGTGTAGACGAAATTTTACTTCTTCCAGATAGATCGCTGCGGAAGTGGGCTCGAATATCTTCCTCGTGAAGACAACCAGCTGAGATTTCGATGGTGATATGGCCAAGCCGCGCTCCAAGAGGTATTCGTTGAGGTTTACCAAGCTGGTCTGGACGTTTTCGAGGCACTTGCTCAGGTTCGGTGATCGGCAGAATATGGCGATATCATCGGCGAACTGCAAGATTTCGCAATCAGGGTGAAGGTACTCTCCTACTTGTCGTACGTATACGTTGAATAACGTAGGGCTGAGGATAGATCCTTGAGGAACTCCCTTGTAGGAACAGAATGGCCCCGTGAGCTGTCCGTTGATTACGAAATGTAGTCGGCGTGTTGCAAGCAGGTTCCATGCGAAGGTGCAGATTCCTGCAGGAATTCCGAGGTCTTTGAGATCTTTCGTCAAGATGTTGGGATCTACGTTGTCAAAAGCGCTTGAGATGTCTAGGAAGAGCGTTGCCGTGTACTCCTTACGGGCGAATCCCGTGCAGATCTCAGTCGTAAGTATGGCGAGATTGTCCGCGCACGATCTGGCCTTCCGGAATCCGAATTGATAAGATGGTGATAGAGCGTTGTGTTCGAGCCACCACGATAGTCGAGCGAGAATCATATTTTCTAGAAGTTTCAAGACGCAGGATGCAAGAGAAATTAGGCGAAATTTATCCGGGACTGATTTCGGAATGAGGAAGACGAGAAAGTCCTTCCATGGCTCCGGGAATGACCTTTCTGCGAGAATTTGATTAAGGATTTCGAGAAGGATGTTAAGGGTAATCAACAGAAGATTTTTGAGTACGGTATATGTGATACAATCAAGACCTGGCGAGCACTTCTCTTTTGTTTCGCTTAAAGCCGTGAGTAGCTCGAGAATATTGTAAGGAGAATCCAGGAGATCGTTGTTCGAAGAAAACGAAGTCGGTAAATCCGGGACGAATGTCGATGGAGGACAGAGAGTGTCAATGGTTGTTTGCATTTTTTCCTGGGCTGATCTTTTCATTCGAGAGCTTTTCGTCGGTGTCGATAATGCTTCATTTTGGAAGGTTTTTATTTTTCTCCATACCGCTGATATGGGGCTTCTGCTGTTGAGGGAATCACAGTAGCTCCGAAATCCTTCTCGTTTCACCTCGAGTAATTTCCTCTTCGTCGACGCGTTCGTTTTCTTGTATAAGAGGTAGTTCTCGTAGCTTGCGTGGGAGCGGAAAGCTGAGAGTGCCTGTTTTCGTTCCTCGACTGCTGTGGTGCACTCGTCATTCCACCAAGGAGCCGGTTGGCGAGCATTTTGTCGCGGTCCTCTTTTTTGTTGTCTTGTCGGGCAGGCCCTTTCAATGGCATCTTCGATGGTGTTCGTTAGAATTGTGTATCGGTCAGCTGGATCGGAGGCAGCTGCTAACTGAGTTCGGAGATCTCCGACGTTATCTGTGAGACTCGAACGAAACGTGTTCCAGTCGATTTTCGCGAGGTTCGGTTTGTGATTGAAAAAAGTGTGAGATTCCAGTGGAATCCCGATTCTCGTGAGTACCGGATAGTGATCGCTACCGAGCGAGTCGACGTAAACCGACCAAGAGGAGAGCGTGCGCAAGTTTGAGGAGACGATTGTCAGGTCTATTGCCGACGGGTTTTCGTTAGGCCAAGTGAGGAGGGTAGGTGATCCGTCATTTATTATCAAGAGATCGGTGTCATCGAGAGCTGCCGAAAGGGCTCTACCACTGCTGCAGGCGACTAAACATCCCCAGTCTGGATGATGAGCGTTGAAGTCTCCTCCAATGAGCACTCTTGAGAAAGAGGTCGTTGACTCGAGTAGTTCGACCAATCCCTTTCGTTTCGTGTGATTGTCGGATTTTGATATATACAGACGATGAGCAATTCTCCTGATGGAGTAGAGATAGAAGCCGAGAGCGTGTCCATGCTGTCCGGAAGACAGAAAATCGAGTCAACTATGGAGTACAGAATATACGATTTAAGAGAAATCGCAAGCCCTCCTCCTCTCCAATTTTGTCGGTCAGATCGAATGATGTTGAAATTGTACAGCGTGAACTGCGAATTAGGCTTAATCCAAGTCTCGGAAAGCAAGATTACGTCGTATTCCTGTGCTATCTCAAGGAGATCTGCTCGTTTTGGTCGAATACTGTGACAATTCCACTGTAAAATGTTAATAGTTTCATTGATTATGCGAGCTATGGTTGAGCGGAGTTTGAAGTGTAGAGTTTCGGCTCAAATTTTTGAGCTTGTCGAAAATGGCGGAGAATTGTTCGGAGCATCCAAGAATGGAGAGGAGAGGGAGAAGGCGATCGGCTAGGAGTGAGAAGAAATTCGTGATTTCGTGCAGAACCGCTGCGATGTTGGTAGAGGGGAGCGTGTGCGAAATCGGTGGAGTGCGCGAGGAGGGAATCGCAAATCCATCCTCTGTTGTTCGGAAAGTTTGAGACCGGCCGTCGGGAGATATCAAGAGCTGGCGATGTTCTTCTCGTAGAGGGTCTCTTAAGGACGAATCGAGTGTCGTTGAACCCGGGTGAGGTCTATCGGATCGTGTAGATGGAATTTGACGAGAGTGGGGCGGATGGGATAGAGATGGTGATAGTCCGTCGCGTTGCTATTGTTGTTGTTGTAGCCACATTTCTTGTTGGTGAAGTTGACGGTGAGACTGATGTTGATTTGGCTGGTGTTGAGGCTGCTGTTGTTGAAGAAGTAGATCGGCTTGGTGGTGAGTGCGTTGTTGGAGGTGGATTTGTTGACGTTGTCAGTCGTGATATTGCTGTTGACGTAAACCTTGTTGTTCCTCGAGGTATGATTGTTGCTGAAGCTGAGAGTTTTCACGTGTTTGTATTGTGTTTTGTCGATGTTAGGATGGTGGACGAAGCGCGGGAAAGTTTGAGTCGTCGAGACGTGGTGCTGGGATCCGACTCTGCGTTGATACGATTTCTCTCGCCTCTCTGATGGAAATATTCCTCGTTGCTGCTGTCCTCTTTATTTCTCTGTTCATGCCGAGTATTGGACACGAGGCATCCGTAGGTAAGTGGGAGCTCTTACAGTGGAGGCATATCGGTGGGAGGTCAACTCGCGGGCAGTCATTCACGTTTTCATGTTCGTTTTCGCCGCAACGAGGGCAGCGCTTCCTGCTTCTGCATTCACCTTGGACGTGATTATGTCGATAACATTTGAAGCAGATTTTCACTGGTTCGATCCACGGTTCGACAGGGTCGCTGACGCGATATACCGACACATGAGAGGGCAGTAATTGTCCCTCGAAGGTAATGTGGATGCTACTAGATGGCGTTAGCTCTCGGACGTTAGTAACGCAGTTGGTCGTCCGACGATTTAGGCGCCGAATACTTTTTTTTTTGATTGAGGCCTCAAGGCCATGGAGAATTTCGTCGTTCGTGATTTCGATCGGGATGTTGCGAATCACCCCGAATCGTGCAATGCGATTACCTGGAATGAAGGCTAAGAGGTCCTTTTCTACGAGAGTAGGACTCTCCACGAGTTTATTGGCTGCGATATACGATTGTAACTGTACTGAGACTTCTGTGAGTCCGACCGGCTGGACGTCTATGACTTGGTTTTTGGGGAATATGCGGTGAAGGAGCATACTCACATATAGCGTCGTTATTCTTTTCAGCGGTATTTTCTTGTTTTCCCTCACTGTGTTGTTTTCGTCGCTTTTTTGTCCCTTTCGCTCGTCTTCTCTGTCGTTGTTGTTGTTTTGTTCTTGGTCCGATCGAGATCGTGCTGGAGAGAGCGGTGAGGGGTACGCTGGCGCTGCTGACTTGACAATGACTATGAATGGTCCTCCATCAGTTTTCTCATAACGATTGAGAGTTAGCTTGGCAAGAGCCGGGGTGGCCTCGAGAAGTTTTTGAACGTTATTGGGCTCGTCCGTGCGGGCCATTTTCGAGAGATGGTTCGTTTCTGTCGTGGTCTGGGTCTTAGCATCGTTTGAATTTTCGTCCTCGAGGCTCGTGCGTCGTGATCGTTTTCAGTGCTGGGATATCGGTGTTTTGAAGATGTTATTTAGGTTTAATACCGAACTCACTGAGGGCAGACTCGATTTCTGCGAAGAATGACTGTGCATTGATGATTCCGAGTTAGTTCGAGATCTCGAGAGATGAACAAGTCCTTCGGCCGCTCTAATGTCCTGTATGTTTTCACTAGATGTGTGGAGCATGGCGAGCGAGGAAGAATAGCTATCTGGAGGATCAGGAGGGTCTGGAGGGAGCCCTCCGAGAGAAAGTCCCTCTCCGGAGGACATGGGTAAGGGGAAAAGAGGATGGGTTAAGCGAGCACAGTCCGACGGGCAAAAGCAACTAAGAGTAGAAAAAGCGGTCAAGCGGTAGCGTAGGTTTATAATACTTTCAGCGCGATAGATTGCACGTGTTCACTCGATCGCGTGTAAATTCGAACCCGACTCGTCTCATCGTCTGGTTCAGTTTGTACTGCGCCAGTTCTGGAGACCGCTCGGTTATCACCACCGCCACGTCATCAGCGTACGCGACTAGGCAAACGCCGAGCAGGAGCTCCATTCTGAGCAGGCTGTCGTCGATCCCGTTCCAGAAGTCAGGTCCAAGTATCGATCCTTGGGCGACCCCCGCGGTAATCTGTCGCTTCACTTGTCCTTCGATCGCTTTTTCAGGTAGACCCGTTTGTAGGATCCCCCGAGCATTCGCACTTCCGGTTTGTCGCCGGGCGTGTTTGTGTAGGTGTTCGCGTGCGTTTGATGTGTATGTGTGTGTGTGTGTATCGGGTCCGTTAGTTTCCCCTCCTGCTAGCTTGCAGGCTAGGTACTCGGCCCTCCCACCACAACGAGGTGGACCCACGGGAGGGATCATTATTATTATTATTATTATTATTATTATTATTATTATTATGTTTTTTAAAAGGAGTTGCGAAATCCTTTTGACGGATACCCCCTAGACCTACAGCCCAGTCTTACAGATCTGTACTTTCAGCCCAGGGGGCTATGTGGGACTCCCAAAAAACCAAGCCTACCCACTAAACCGCCAACTCCTTCACCCTCTCCCCCAACCAGAACTATGTTTATATTACTTCTGGCTGGGGGGTCCTGTCCGTGTTCGTTCGTTCGTCTCGTTTGTCTGTATTCTGTTAGGTCGCATTGCTTGGTCTGCTCAGTCGTCTGTCAGGCAGCCGTCTGCGTTTTTCCGTCGCAGTATCGTCTCTGTGTAGGTAGCTACAAGTTACCACCATTCCTGTCTGCGTAACATCACCTGTACTATGTTGTCCGGTGTGATGTTACCTGTTGTCGTCTCGAGTTCTCGTCTCAAGTCCGTCCAGTGGTCGCACACAAAAAGTGTGTGTTCCGCGTCCTCTCGTTCGTGTCCACAGTACTTACAGTCCGGTGTTCGTCCTCTGTTCATGACGTTTAGGTACCGTCGAAAGTAGCCGTGTCCCGTCAGAAGCTGGGTAACGTAAAAATTTACGTCCCCGAATGTCCTTCCAGTCCACGGTCTCAGGTCCCGTATCAGTTACCTATTTGTTTGTAAACAGTTACCTGTTTGTTCTTCCGTCCATGGTTGTTGCCACACCTGTATAGTTCTGTCGCGTTCGGTCCTTGCCGCGTCCTCTCGTCTCACGTCCGCGTTGCGCCCGTAGATCCTCTTGCGCTCTTCGGCGAGAAGATCCACGGGAATTACGTTCGCCACCACCAAGACAGCCTGTGCAGAGACTGTCCGGTAGGAGCTCGCGATCCGCAACGCCCCTTGTCTCTGTACTCTGGTCATCGCCTTGCTGTACTTTTTTATCTTCAGAGCATCTGCCCAGATCTCCGTCCCGTAAAGAAGGATCGAGTGGGCTGTCGCCATCAACAGTCGTCTCTTCCCCGGTCTTGGTCCCGTCGTGTTTGCCATCAGGCGGCTCAAGGATGCGATCCTCTCGGCCACCTTCTGAACCGTCTTCTGTATGTGAGAAGGTCATCCAGAAGGTCATCTTCGTATCCAGAGTCACCCCTAGATACTTGACTTCCGTTCCGGCCTGTATCTTGTCCGTCCCAACCCTCATAGTAAGTCTCGTCTGTATGCGTTTCCTCGTGAGAAACGTCAGTTCCATCTTTTGTGTCGCGAGTTGAAGTCCGTGGTCGGTCATCCAACGTCCGATTCGTCTCATTGTCTGGTTCAACTTCAGCTGCGCCAGTTCCGGAGAGCGCTCAGTGATCACCGCCGCCACGTCATCGGCGTAGGCAACGAGGAGTAACCTGAGCGGCATCTCCAGCCTGAGCAGACTGTCGTATAAACCGTTCCAAAAATCCGGTCCCAGTATCGATCCCTGTGCGACCCCCGCGGTGATTTGTCTCGTCACCTGTCCCTCGGTCGTCTCGTACGTTATCCGTCTGTTTCTTAGGTAGTCCTCCGCAACCCAGACCAGGTAACGCGGAACCCCGAAGCCACCGCTAAGTGCCTCCAAGATATCCACCCACCTGGCCGAGTTGAACGCGTTCCTGATGTCGAGCGTCACCAGCAGCACGACAGGTCGCGCCGCGTGGCAGTGTCTGTCTAGTTCCTCGAAGGCGTCGACCACTTTTCGAATTGCACCAATCGTTGATCGACCCCTTCGGAAGCCGAACTGCAGATCTGAAAGGCCTCCCCCGGTCTGTATCGCGTCCGTGAGTCTTGGTCTCAGTAACTGTTCATAGAGTTTTTCCGTCGTGTTCAGTAGGCTCAGCGGTCGATAGGCCGATGGCGTGTCGGGGTCGCCCTTACCTTTTGGGAGATGGACGAGCCGCGCCAACTTCCAATCGTCGCTGAATGTCCCTGTCGTCAAGCACGTGTTGTAAAGGTCAAGGAGTATCTCCGGCCTCCAGTTGCCCATCAGTCGAAGAATCTCCGCCGGTACTCCGTCCGGTCCCGGTGCCTTACCAGTCTTCATCGCGGCAGTTGCTTTGGTCCTCCACGGTGAATATGGGGGCTATCGGGACATCCGTGTCGTCAGTCACGTCCGTCCGTACCGGGTGCGTCGGAAAAAGTCCGTCAACAATTCGTCCTGCAGTAGCAGCGTCTTTGAATTCCGGTGTTACTCGGGCCCCTAGTTTACCGGTCACGATCTTGTAGCCGGTACCCCAGGGGTCCTTGTTCACCTCCTCACAGAGCCTCCTCCAGCATCGCGTCTTGCTGTCCCGTATGGCGTTCGTCAGTGCTTTCCGTGCCGTCTTGTAGGTTGCTTGGAGGTTTTCCCTTTCGGGTCTGCCTCTAGCCCTCGTTACGCGTCGTTTGTTCGCCAGATAAATCCTTCGCAGTTTGGCTATCTCGTCTGTCCACCAGTACTGCGGTCGTCTGTTTTGCCGCTGTCGGAGTTTCGGCATTGTCGCGTTGCACAGTCGTTGCGTCAGTTTGGCCGTCTCGTCTGCCAAGCGTTCCGCCCGTTGCCGGCCTGTCAGCTCCGGGGGAACGTTCGTTCTAGGAGCCGATGCAGCCATCAGCTCCTCGGTGAATTTCTGTGCGTCAAGTTTCTTAAAGTTCCACCGCGGGGGGTGTTGTGTCCTCGTATGTCTCGTTGCTGTCCGTCCTGCCACTTCGAAGACGATGTACTGGTGGTCACTGGCCGTGTAGTCCTCGACCACCCACCATCCTCTCACCCGTGGCAGCGTCCTGTCCGACGTCATTGTCACATCCGGGATGGAGAAGCCAAACCCGGGTCGTCTGTACGTTGGCGTATTTCCCGTGTTGGCTACTACCAGATCTAGCCTTGCGGCCATTTCCAGGAGCAGCAGTCCGCGTCTGTTCGTTTCTGTCATTCCCCACTCGATTGCCCTGTCGTTGAGGTCCCCCCCGATAACCACCTCCCCGGGCAGATCTCTGATTCCGTCGTCGAGGAGTGCTACCTTTCTCTCGAATTCCGCCGTGGTGCAGTTGGGTGTCAGGTAGACGCTGACATATGTGATAGCGCCGACCTTAGCCCAGACGAAATCGTCCCCGCAACCCCGGTCACACGGAGAAACTTTTTTGAGCCCTGCCGTCGCACATGCGAGCGCCGTAGTCGAAAAAGTGGGACGACTACAATCTCAGCTTTGTGCGCGCACCCAGCTCGCAGCACGAGAGCTCGGGCTTCGCACAGTGCGAACAGGGCCATCTCACGGGTATGGTAAGGCAGGGCCCTGTTATGCGGGAGCGTCGGCGTCTCGGCTCGCGCGTGCACAGTACATGCAGCGTCACTGCGCAGCATAGCGTCGATCCTATATCAATAACCGATGCGAGTTATAATACGCGTGCACGAAATATACACCATAATATTTGACCGTTTTCTGTGCATTATTCCACATTGCGCTATATGAAACTGTTTAATTACACCATTGCGTATTATAGAAAAATAAATCACATTATTAATTTGGAAACCATGCCTCATTAATTATTTCAACCTTTTTCAAATCTCTTTTACAGGTTATATATATCTCGCATTCCACGTCAACTCAGCCACCCCGTTTTTTTATTGTCTCGAAAAAATGATTCAGTATGGGCATTTTAAAGGACAATGTATCCATGACATTTTACCAAAATTTCATCCCCCCACTATTGTTGGTTCTCGAGATAATGATTGATGAAGTCTCAATTTTGTAAAAATCATAACTTCGTAACTACTGATCGGATTTAAACGATTAAAAAAAGAATCTTTTTTATTTTTTTTGCCCTTTTCGAAAAAAAAAATATATCATCATCGGATAAAAGCTCATTAGACAGTTTTCGGGGTAAATTAACAAAAAACAATTTTTTCCTCGTCACTGATGCCTTGTTCTATTTTGAAAAAATTTTGCGGAGTTGTGTATTGCCTCCCTCGATCAGAAAAAAAAATACTGAGTATAATTCCGATTGGCCCTTTCGTGGAAAAAAAATAAATCGAAAAATTTCCCCGAAAACTGTCTAATGAACTTTTCTACAATGACGGCATATTTTTTTTCAAAAAGGGCAAAAAAAATAAAACGATTCTTTTTTTAGTCGTTAAAATCCGATCAGCCGTTACGAAGTTATGATTTTCTCAAAATTCAGAATTTATTAATCATTATCTCGAGAACTAACAAAAGTGGGGGGACGAAATTTTGGTAAAATTTCGTGTATATATTGTACTTTGAAATGCCCATACTGAATAATTTTTTCGAGACCAAAAAAAAACGGGGTGGCTGAGTTGACGTGGCTGCGTTGACGTGTCGTATTCCACGTTAACTCATCAGCCACCCCGTTTTTTTTTTGTCTCGAAAAAATTATTCAGTATAGGCATTTCAAAGTACAATATATCCATGACATTTTACGAAAATTTCATCCCTACACTATTGTTGGTTCTCGATATAATGATTAATAAATTCTCAATTTTGTAAAAATCATAACTTCGTAACGGCTGATCGGATTTTCACGATTAAAAAACGAATCTTTTTTTTTTTGCCCTTTTTGAAAAAAAATATGCCGTCATTGGAGAAAAGTTCATTAGACGGTTTTCGGAGAAATTTTTCGATTTTTTTTTTCCACGAAAGGGCCAATCGGAATTCTACTCAGTATTTTTTTTTTCTGGTAGAGAGGAAACTACTCAGTCTACTCTACTGGTAGAGAGGAAACTACTCAGTTTTTTTTTCTGGTAGAGAGAGGCAATACACAACTCCGCAGGATTTTTTCAAAATGGAACAAGGCACCAGTGAAGAGGGAAAAATTTTTTTTTATTAATTTACTCCGAAAAATGTCTAATGAGCTTTTATCCGATGATGACATATTTTTTTTCGAAAAAAGCAAAAAAAATAAAAAAGATTCTTTATTTAATCGTTTAAATCCGATCAGTAGTTACGAAGTTATGATTTTTACAAAATTAAGACTTCATTAATCATTATCTCGAGAATCAACAATAGTGGGGGGATGAAATTTTGGTAAAATGTCATGGATATATTTTCCTTTGAAATGCCCATACTGAATAATTTTTTCGAGACAATGAAAAAAACGGGGTGGCTGAGTTGACGTGGAATGTCCCATATATAGGTATTTTTGTATTTAAAATACTGCCCACTATTAACATGGTTTCATTGCAATCCAGTTTCTTTTGAGGTGATAGAATAAAGTTAAAAATAATTAGTTTCATACTTCTATATAAGCTTATTAACCTAAAAAGATAGATAAGCTAAAAAAAACATTATTTATCCGTGCATATATTCATGCAAAAATTAATACGCTCGGCATGCAGACGTTTGGTCTAACTCTCTTGCGATGACAGCACGCTCAGAGCTCATATACTGTATCATGGAAGCACGCGCTCTCACTCTCTGCGATCACCCAGCGCGCAGAACCTGCGATCGCCGCACGCTGTAGGTCTTGAGACGCTACAGCTCTAAAACTGCGATGGTGGCGCACTCGGGCTTCTGAGCGTGCAGCCATACCGCTTGAAATAGAGACTGCGACGGCAGTGCGCGGAAAAGTTTCTCCGTGCAGTTATTCGAGCCCGGGCAGCACCCCTCACCCAGATAGCTGTTGTCTCTGTTTCGTTTGTGATGCACGTCTGGGTCATCCTTCTCCTGTACGGTTCGCACAGAATCAGGATGTCCGCGTCGTGTTCGTCAGCTATCTGTAGTAGTAGCATGTCTGCTGTCCTACTTCTGTTCAGGTTACCCTGAACTATCCTGTCCGTCGTCCAGCCTGCCTCCTGCACTCCTCCAGCGCTGCACGGAACATCGCGTACCCGCCGGATCCGGCGAGGTGTGCCACGTCTTTGTGCCCAGCCTCGATGCACAGGGGACAGACCGGCTTCTCTTTGCAGTCCGTCGCGTAGTGTCCAGGTGTGCCGCACCTTCGGCAGCACTTTGTCCTGTCCTTTTTCGTACAGTTTGCCTTCACGTGGCCGAAGCCGAGGCACTTGTGGCATCTCGTTACTGTCAGTCGTTTTCGAACGCGGCAGTGCATCCACCCAATTCCGACCCCCCCCCCCCCCCCCCGCCGAAGCAGCACATCGGCTTCGTGCGACTCCACGTCGCAAACAGCCATGTACTGCTCGGCACGGTTCGGACCGAAGATGTGGACCCGGTAGTCCGTGTCTCGTCCTGTTTCACGTCTCAGTGCGTCTATCACGTCGGCCGCGGTCGCGACGCAGTCCAAGTCCATGATCTCCAATTGGACTTTGAAGCCCATGGCCCGGACACTGCCTGCCTCCCCGACCACGTCTTGTAACCGTTTTTTGAATTCGTTACGTCCGTCTGGTCCGTTCGGGTCTGCCTGTATCTTCACCAGGCACGTTTTTCGTTTTTCGTAGTGTCTTCACCTGCACGTGACTCTCTTTCGGGTCGATTGTCGTTCGTATCATCCGTACTATGTCCGAGTACGTCTTGTCTGGTCCCGGCCTGACCAGGACGGCCGTGCCCCGTTTCCGCGGGGCCCGTTCGTCCCGGCCCGACCGGGATTTCGTGTTCGTGTCTGTTTTGTCAGGTCCCTTTTTCTTGACCGTCTTGTCGGGTCGTCCTCTCGTCACCGTCTTCCAGGCCCCGGCCCCGGCCGGTTCCGCCATCGGAATCCGGGGTGGTTCCGGTCGGTTCCCGTTTCCGTTTTGTCCGCGGTGTCTCTTTTTCGGTCGTTTTCGTTTCTGTCTTTGTGTTGTCCGTCGTCGTTTCCATTTCTGTCCTTGTGTTGTCCGTCGTCAGTCTCGGAGGAACTGCGTCCATGCGTTTCTGCAGCGCCATGTCCGCAGCCTCGAGGATCGTCGCGATTCCGGTCTTGACCGTCATGTTCATGTTTTTCTGTACCTTAGCTGCCTGTGCCATTTTTGTCGCTGTCGAGTGTATGAGCTGCAACAGCTCCGTCAGTTCGTCTTTCTGTCCTGTTTGTGTCTTTTGCGTCTGCGGTGTGATGACCGTGGTAGAGAGGAGGCTTCCTCAGCTGCCTCCGCTCGACACGCTGTCCGTCCGGTTTCGTCCTGGTATTTTCAGTAGTCGTCTGTCAGTCTCGTTGTCGCCGTCGGTCGTCTTTTCCGTCACTTCAACGTACGATTCACGGCCCTCAAAATCCTTGCCGCTGCCTGTGGCCACCGGGGCTTTCACCCGATCGGAACCCAGGGTGGATTGCCCCTGCGAGGGGGTTTCCACTTGAGGTAATTTTTGGTTTTGGTCGTACATATAATCGTTTTTGTTCCGTCTCGCTGAAGGCTCCTCGTGGACGGAGCTCCACGTACCGCGCTGGAACCACGTGCGGCCCCTGAGCCCCCCCCCCACCCTGTTCTTGTCTTGTGTGTCCCCCCTGTATGTTGCGTGCGAGTGAGAGCAAGTGCCCGTGACGGCAGACCGGAATCCATTAATGGGAAGAGCTCGTTTAGAGATTCCCTGCCATACATGGGAAGAGCCCGTTTATAGGGATTCCCTTCCATTCCTGGGAAGAGCCCGTTTATAGAGATTCCCTTCATTCGCTTTTTCGGGAGGAGCCCGTTTATACCGGGTGTCCCCATTTTAATCTTACACCTGATTTATTTCAAAAAATACAACTCTGATCGAATATTGAGTTCAATAAAAATTTGAGGGTTCGAAGGGGGACGTTCAAAAAAAATATTTGTTTCGGTCCAAAATAAAAAAAGGCGGAGTTAAGCTGGCCAACATGTTTTTTTTAAAATGGAAACGTGACTTTTTCTGTTCACCAAAAAATTTGTGAAATCATAACAAACAACTTTTGTGGGAAACGTTTTTCGATTCGAGTTCATAATTTTTAGGTGAGAACAATTTTTGGTGAGCGTGTGCGAACAGTTGATGAGTTTAAGAGGAGAGTTCGGACATGTTTGAACATGAATGGGGGAATATTCGAACACCTTTAGGAAGTGTTCAGAGTACACTCACATGGAGGGTTTGTAGTCTTAAAATACTGTGGAAGTGACGAGCCGCAGAAACCTAATCCTTGTGAGTGTCAAACGCACACGCTCACCAAAAATTGTTCCCACCTAAAAATTATGAACTCGAATGGAAAAACGTTTCCCACAAAAGTTGTGAGTTTTGATTTGACAAATTTTTTGGTGAACAAAAAAAGTCACGTTTCTATTTTTAAAAAACATGTTGGCCAGCTTAACTCCGCCTTTTTTATTTTGGACCGAAACAAACATTTTTTTTGAACGTCCCCCTTCGAACTCTCAAAGTTTTATTGAACTCCATATTCGATCAGAGTTGTATGTTCTGAAATAAATCAGGTGTAAGATTAAAATGGGACACTCGGTAGGGTCCCCGAGCATTCATCATCCGATCTGTCGCTGGGCGTGTTTGTGTAAGTGTTTGGGTATGTGTGTGTGTATGTGTGTGTGTGTGTGTGTGTGTTGGGTCCGTTAGTTTCCCCTCCAGCTGGCTTGCTGGCTAGGTACTCGGCCCTCCCACCACGACCAGGTGGACCCACGGGAATGATTATTATTATTATTATTATTTTTTTTTTTTTTTAATCCGAGGAGTTGCGGAATCCAAGTTACGCATTCTCACCAGTCATACGGGCTGGTGCTTATGTGGGGCTCCCCTATTGGCCTACCCACTAAACCGCCACCTCCTGTGCAATGCCCCCAGCCAGGAACTATGTTAATATTCCGTCTGTGTCCGTATCGTCGTCCCGTCCGTCCGCTCTGTTGTGACTGTCCGTCAGTTACGTTACGTCAATCAGCCGTCGGCGTTTTTCCGTCGTAAGATCGTCTCTGTGTAGGTGGCAACAAGTTGCCACCGCTCTGTTCCGTGGAGCATCACCTCAACAATGTTGTCGGGGGTGATGCTTCCCACGGTAGTCTCCAGTCTGTGTCTGAGTTCTGTCCAGCGGTCACATTCGAAGAACGTGTGTTCCGCGTCGTCTCGTTCGTGTCCGCAGTACTTACAGTCCGGCGTCTGTACTCGGTTCATGTTGTGGAGATACCGTCTGAAGTAACCGTGGCCCGTCAGAAGTTGGGTGACGTGAAAGTTTACATCCCCAAAGTCCCTCCGGATCCACGGTCTCAGGTCCTTGATCAGCCGTCTCGTCCAGGTTCCTGTCGGTTCTTCTGTCCACCGTTCTTGCCACGTCTGTATCGTTCCGTCTCTTTCAGTCGTTGCCGCGTCCCGTCGGGTCACGTCTGCGTCCCTGCCATAGATCCTCTTGCGTTCGAACGCAAGAAGGTCTATGGGAATCACGCCCGCCACCACCAGAACGGCCCCTGCTGAGACCGTCTGGTAGGAGCAGGCGATCATCAACGCGCTCCGTCTCTGTACCGTCGTCATGGCGTGACAGTATTTCTTCGTCTTCAGGGAGTCTGCCCAGACCCCTGCCCCGTAGAGCAAAATCGAGTGCGTCGTCGACATGAGGAGTCTTCGTTTCCCCGGTCTCAGTCCGTTCGTGTTTGCCATCAGGCGGCTTAGGGATGCTATCCTTTCAGCCACCTTCCGTGCTGTCCTCTGTATGTGAGGCCAGAAGGTCATCTTCGTACCTAAGGTCACCCCCAGATACTTGACTTCACCTACGGTCTCGATCTCGTCCGTCCCAACCGTCATGTGAAGTCTGGTTGGTATGCGTCTCCTGGTGAGAAACACCAGTTCTGTCTCCTCTGTAGTGAGTCGCAGTCCGTGGTCAGTCATCCACCGTCCGACTCGTCTCATCGTCTGGTTCAGTTTGTACTGCGCTAGTTCTAGAGACCGCTCGGTTATCACAGCCGCCACGTCGTCAGCGTACGCGACTAGGCAAATGCCGAGCGGGAGCTCCATTCTGAGCAGGCTGTCGTAGATCCCGTTCCAGAAGTCAGGTCCAAGTATCGATCCTTGGGCGACCCCCGCGGTAATCTGTCGCGTCACTTGTCTTTCGATCAACTCGTACGTCAATCGCCTGTTTCGAAGGTAGTCCTCCACAGCCCGGAGCAGGTACCGTGGGACCCCAAAGCCGCCTCTCAGCCACTCCAAGATGTCCACCCACCTGGCCGAGTTGAAGGCGTTCTTTACGTCCAGTGTCACCAGCAGCACGATGGGTCGCGCTGCGTGGCAATGTCTGTCTGTCGCTCGGAAAGAGTCCACCACCTCTTGGATCGCTCCAATCGTTGATCGACCCTTTCGGAAGCCGAACTGCTGGTCCGAGAGCCCCCCTCCGTTCTGTATTGCGTTCGTGAGTCGTGGTCACAGTAACTGTTCGTATAGTTTCCCCGTCGTGTCCAGTAGGCTCAGCGGCCGGTAAGCCGACGGCGTGCTGGGGTCCCCTTTACCCTTGGGGATAAGGACCAGCCTCGCCTCATTCCACCGGCCACTGAAGGTCCCTGTCGTTAAGCATGTATTGTACAGGTCGAGAAGTATCTCTGGCCTCAGACTGGCTATCAGCCGGAGAATTTCCGCCGGCACCCCGTCTGGTCCCGGTGCCTTACCCGTCTTCATCGCCTTGGTTGCTCTGGAAAGCTCCTCAGCGGTAAAAACGGGGGTCGCCGCCGTTTCGTCGTCGTCCGTCGCGTCCGTACGCGTTGGGTGTGTCGAAAAAAGTCCGTCAACGATCCGTCGTGCTGTTTCAGCGTCTTTAAGGTCCGGCGAGATCCGGGCCCCTAGTCTACCGGTCACTATCCTGTAACCCGTGACCCGTACCCCAGGGGTCCCGGTCCACCTCCTCGCAGAGCCTTTCCAGCATCGTGTTTTGCTGTCTCTGATAGCGTTCGTCAGTCGTTTTCGTTCCGTCTTGTATTCAGCCTGGAGGGTTTCCCTTTCGGGTCTGCCGCCAGCCCTCGTAACCCGTCTTCGTTTCGCCAGGCAACTCTTCCGCAGTTCAGCTATCTCGTCCGTCCACCAGTATTGTGGTCGTCTGTTACGTCCCTGCTGTCGTCTCGGCATTGTGCTGTCGCACAGCCGTGCCGTCAGTTTGACCGTCTCCTCTGTCAGTCTTTCCGCCCTTCGCCGGCCAGTCAGCTCCTGGGGGACGTTTGTAATCAGGGCCGGCGCTGCCGCCAGTTCTACCGAGAACTTTTGTACGTCCAGTCTGTCTATGTTCCACCGCGGGGGGTGTCGGACCCTCGTCCGTGCTGTTGTTGTCCTTCCTGCCACTTCGAAGGCGATGTACTGGTGGTCGCTGGCCGTATATCCCTTGAAAACCCGCCACCGCCCCACCCGCGGCAGTATGCTGTCCGACGTCATCGTCACGTCCGGAAAGGATTCTCTGAATCCCGGTCGTCTGTACGTCGGTACGTTCCCCGTGTTTGCCACTGCGAGATCTAGCCTGGCGGCCATCTCCAGCAGCAACCGACTTCGTCTGTTCGTCTCAGTCATTCCCCACTCGACCGCCCTCGCGTTGAAGTCCCCCGCGACCACGAGGTCCCCGGGCAGGTCCCTGATTCCGTCCTCGAGAAGCGCTACCTTCGCCACAAAGTCCGCCGCTGCGCAGTTTGGGGTAAGGTAGACGCTGACGTAAGTGACAGCGCCGACCATAGCCCAGACGTAATCGCCCCCCACGCCGCGAGCGGACACTCGGGCTCGAGCAGCCCCCCTCACCCAGATAGCCGCTGTCTCGTTGTCGTTTGTGATCCAGTCCTGTGTTTGTCGTGCCCTGTACGGCTCGCACAGGATCAGAATGTCGGCGTCATGTTCGTCTGCTATCTGTGGTAGTAGCATGTCTGCAGTCCTACTTCGGTTCAGGTTTCCCTGGACTATTCTGTCCTTCGTCCAGCCTGCTTCCTGCACTCCTCCAGCGCAGCCCGGAACACCACGCACCTCCCGGAGCCCGAAACGTGCGCTGCATCAACGTGCCCCGCCTCGGAGCACAGTGGACAGGCTAGTCTGTTTTTGCAGTCTCTGGCGTAGTGTCCTGTCTCGCCACATTTCCTGCAGCAGTCCGTCCAGTCTTTGTTCGTGCAGTATGCCTTCGTGTGTCCGTAGCCGAAGCACCTGTGGCATTTCGTTACTGTCAGTCTCTGTCGGACGCGGCAGTTCACCCATCCAATCCCGATAATAATAATAATAATAATAATAATTATTATTATTATTATCGTCAAGTATTATCAAATCAGTTCAATTATTTCAATTCAGTTAAAACAATTTAATTGGGTTCAATTAGTTGAATACATCATCACCATCATCATCATTATCGCATTCCTTGAATCTGCGATAAACCTGAAACAAAAAGAAACATGATTTTCTTAATATTCAGCGTTTACAATAATACTTCGATTTTTCCCACATGTACATGGGGCATTCCACACCAAGTCAGCCACTTCTGGACCTCATCTTTTTTTCGCTCAACATTTTTAAGTTGTACTTATTGGAAGAACCTCTATAATATTTTCAAAATTTTTTGTCCACCCATTAAGGAATTATTTTTTTTTCAATCGTCTATAACTCGCCGAAAAATGCACGAAAGCCAAATTAAGCTTTTTTTTCAAAATCGTTAGGTTTAACGCTACTTCTTTAAGGTATTAAAAAAAAAAATTCATATTCGTCCTGTTGGTTTTTTTTCAGTTTTAAGCAAAAACCATTGATTTCAAGGACTAGGACGTTTTGAATTTTTATTTAAAAATTTCCAATAAAAACGCTTCCCCTATTTTTCGCTCGAGCACTTCCCCCACTCTGACTCGAACTCCGAGCTCGAGTTTTTCACGCCCGAACCTCTGAATAAGAACGCCCAGCCTGAGAGAGCTTAGAAGAGCCTGATGGTGGTACTCGAATTCTCGGAAAAACTCTTTCCCTTGGAGGGCTTTAGCGTGCTTATTAAGAAGTCGCACTGTATATATAAATTATTTATTTTAATCACAAACCTCTTCAGTTTCACCGTTCGGTTTTGATGATTTCGTTCAATTTATTAATCGTCGTTGCGGTCAATTGGAATGATGAAAACTAAAATATTAAATATAAACATTATTATAATAGTGTAAATATAATATAATATAATATAAAAATATGATAGTGTAAATTCTTAAATTATTGGCCAATTTTTCTCCGGAATCTATTATACAGTACCTCAATTGGATTTTTCGAAAAATGTCTGTGATCCTTTTATCTTCCATATGCATTAAAACTTTGACATATTTTTTTGACATAAATAGAGTATCTTATTGCAGGATGGTTAGTATTAAATTTGGTCTCGATTTTATTTTTAATTTTAGATACAAGAGGTTAATAAGCAATATCTTGAACTTACTTTTTTGTAGACAGAAAGCTGATTCTATGTGCGATAGAACTCGTTGATATCAAATCATGTGTTCGAGAACTTTGCACTACTTTTTGCGTCTTATTAATATCTCTTATAGAAATAAATTATTCGTGAGGTGACAGTACACTACGAATAAAATCTGTCCTTTCCAAATTGACATATTGATGTATATGTTAACGAAGTGTCTACTCGTACGCGCTCTACGCGTCTTGTATCCCGTGATCGTGTTTTTATTTTTTGTACGTATAGTTTGGTTAGTCTTCAGGAGTTAAAGGAATGTATCGATGGCTATAAAATCTATAGCTGTATAAAAGGTTTAGGTACATATATTGATTTCGGTTGGGTATTTTTTGTGTTCAGATTGTGTATTCTTTTGGTTGCGTGTGAGTATATTTTTTTGGACAAATGTGGAATTATTCATCCGGATATGACTTTGCATATTTTTCAACAATTTTCGGACGAGTAAGATGCGCTTATTCGTCCAGATAGTATAAAATATGATTTTCAACTTTTTATGGATGGAAAATTCGCTATGTGATCGGGAATTATATATAAGCTTGTCCCTTTGTGATTTCGATTATAATTAATATACTATCAAATTGCAAATAAAGTTTATTTTTAATCATTTATTCCCACCGTTTTGATTTACTATTATTTATTTCATCGGTGTTCAACATCGGTGGCATAATTCAACATATTCTTTTTATGCATTGTATTTTGTAACACATCGAATTTTCAGTTAGGAATATATTTTTTATTTCATTGTTTTATCATTTACTATTTTTATTATTTATTCTATGGTTACATTGATTATTTATTTTATATGTGAATTATTTATTTATTAGACATGAAAATATTAAACGAAAACATGCACTGTCGAAGCGACTTGCGAAATCGGAGAAATAGGGAAACTGATGGCAACCAAAACAAAAAATTAATTCTTGCACCAGCAAATATTATTCCCTCCTCGCCTTCTGTAATGAAAAAGAAACATTTTCTTGTTATATACTTATATTGAACCTTAGATGGGACTGTTTATTTTTATTTTATTTTGTTTTTTATAAACCTTTTCTGGTGTACACGCGATCTCGTGCATCTCATCTGCATCCAACTCGATATCCTGTCTGAAAATTATCGCTGTACCGTTGATGATTTTGATGTACGGAGAATTGTCAAATTTCACAACCCCGGTCACTGTTACCGGAGATCCCGTCTTCAGTTCGGTAGGTACCTTCTCGAATGTTGTCATGTGGACTGGGAGTTTGAACTCACCATCGGTGATTACGCCCATCGCGTAAGCTTCAGTGCCTGTACGGTGACGAGTCATCATGAAAAGCATTTTCATCCATCCGTCGATTTCTAGAAAATACATTAAATTCATCGTTTTAGGAATAAAAAAAAATAGTTTTGTGTAAATAGTTTTTCCACTGAGAAAAAAACATGTGTTGAATTGATCAATATTTAGTTGAATACGTTTGAATAAATATTGTTTTATATTGACTAAAATTTTGTCATCTTGACAGTATATTTTCGGACTGAACCAAACATGCTGTTGGGATGACAAAATTTTAGTATAAAAAAATTTTACTCGGACGTATTTAATTACATATTTGTCAATTCAACACATTTTTTTCTCCGTGTGCGTGTAAAAAAATTAAAAAATACTTACTAATAAACAAACATGTGTTGAATTAAGAAATATTTAGTTGAATACGTCTGAATGAATATTGTTTTATATTGACTAAAATTTTGTCATCTTAAGGATGTATAGGAGTATTAGAAAAATGCTACAGTTTGGATGAAATTTGGACGGATTATTAATTCATGTGTTCTAAACCTGTATGAAAAATTTGGAGACGATTCACTAATCCGTTAAGAAGTTATTCCAATTTAAAATTTCAGTAGTTTAGCATGAGTTCTTATGAGACTATATTTTACTGTCGGATACAATGAGAAAAATCACAATGAAAAAATGGTACAGATTATTCAAAATTTTTTATGTGTGTACTTTACGTATAGACAAAAGTTTTTGCAAAGTTTCACTATGATTTACTAAATAATTGTAGAGAAATTAATTATAGTGTAATGAAATTCTGCTAATTTTCTCATTTGCTCATTACTGGACTGTGAAAGTGCGACAACGCTGTAGACAGCTGAGAGACTCGAAAATAGCAGTGGTCGCAGTGAGTGGGGGCGTATAACTGAAGCAGCCAATAAGAACCTGATTTCGTTACCGCGCCAGTTTCAAATAGCCTTTTTCATAGATTCAGTTATTTCTGAATTCTTTGTTCATTTTTTTTTTTCTATAAACGTTTCTTAGTTTTCCAATGCATTTAGTATAGAGTAGAAAGGGGATCGTAAATAAAGAAACTTCTATAATTAACCTTTATTAAAAGCTTTTGCAAATTTATTTTCACCGCACCACAGTGAAATAACATAATTAAAAAACGGATTTTTGTTTATTAAAAATTATTTCAGCGAGTCGATAATTTTTTGTATCGTGACGTTATGTAATCCTTTCATTAAGTTATTTTTTTTTTGGCAGAGCAATTTTCGAATACCATCAGCACCTGTAGTCTCGTAAACACCTCGTAGTGTTTCCATGCTTATTCCAGCCATTGCCAATTTCTTTCTTACTGCAACCCCCACGACATTTTGCAATGGTATGAGAGTCAACAAAGTCTCATTGGTTTTTTTTTCTGTCTTCCAATATTCTGTCTGCTCATCGAAATTTTTTGAACTTTGAAGTAAGATCTCGCTATTGATTTCTAACTTTCTAAGAATTTTGTGGAGAATTTCGCAATCGTGAACTGCATTGTGCGCTCCGATGCTGGAAATATTTAATGAATCCGCCAATCCAGTAATGGTGCATGAGCCCTTACCCTTTCGACCCGTAACCTTTCGAATAACACTTAACGTATCTTCAAAACCATGGATAACATTTGAAAATTCGTCGATCAAGGAATACTGAGTGATAGCTCTGAACAATCTGGGTCCATCGAAGGTTAAATTATGAGTGGCGATGCAACATTTTTGTCCCAGCGATTCTAGCCAATTTTGAAACTTTCCTAATGCTATTCTCATAGGAACAGATGGTACTTTTACTCCGTCGTGCATAAGATCTCCATGACAATTTAAAAGACCAGTGGCTAGAGTAGCACTTGGAGAAATTTGTCGGACAGGGTTGATGTAAATAGCAAAGGTATTCTTGCCACACTTCGCACCAATCTGTAAAATGTCACAATTTTTTTCGAAGCCAGATGTTTCGAGATCAAGCAAAACGATAAGAACCCCAGAATCATTCTCTTCATTGATATCGGATTTCTCATTTTCGTCTGTGTGTACTGCTGGTTCATTAAATAGTGCACAATTACTCTTGTAAGTGACACCCTTCACATTTTCTTTTCGATGGCGTAAGGCTGTTCGAAGCTTCTTCAATTCCATTCGTCGTTTTTTGAACGCAGCCGTTTTTATCAGTACTCGTCTCTTCAGTGCAACCTTTTGTACCCTAGATACATGCCGCGAGTGATGTTTTCCAGGTGACAAATTGATGACTTTACCAATTTCTTCAGTGTAACCTTCCCCGATATTCTTTTGCCCAACGGTACATGCGAATCGGAAATCAGCTGATGCGGTCATGCTATAGCATCTCGATTTTGGAGCCTTACTTGCCATAGTGGCATTTAAACTTTCATTAGCATTACTCGACGCCCCTGTCGAAAATTTTTCGGCGTTGGAGGCTAGTTTTTCGAATATATCTGTAAGTGCATGAAGTAGTCGCTGGTCATGAAAACCTCCTGGTGCTATTCGATGGTCGTAGTTCTCCTTGTCCTTAACATATCCGCACCAGTTACCACATTTACTGTGATCGTTAAACGTATGATAAGGAATGCATCGAATCGCCTCTGCCATTGCTTTACTGTTCCCTTTATTCTGAGCCATAGCATATGTAAAGCATCTATGCAAGTATACGATACAATCCTTCGTTAATTCTGTATGACCTTTCTGAATACGATACAATTCTTTTCTTACTCCTCCAGAAGTATGATTAACGTCTGATTGTTTGATGATGGGATGAGAGCTTGCCGCTCGACATGCTGCGATTGTAGAACTGTCGTCATCTCCTATCAATACTCCAACCTGAACATTTTGAGATTGAAGAATAGAGCTATGAACGACCAGATTTTCGGCAACGTGAGGCTCCATTGCTTTGGCAGATCCATAAAAAATTTTTCGACAATCATGCTCTCGACATTGACCATCTTCATCACACATTTTACATTTCCGATTGCACGTTGAATAGTCCAAAACCATGCCACTGAAGTTACCGATTAAAGCTCCAAAACCGTTTAAGCTATCATAACTTCGTCCTGAACCTCTTGTACTCCATCCCATATCGTACGACACCAAAATTCGAATCACATCATCAAATGTAACAGCATTTTCTGTTTGCTCCGATATTTCTTCTGGTGGATCGTTAATGTTTGACGGAGGTGATTCTGAATTAAAATTGACAGATTCCTTCGGTGATTGACGATGAATTATAAAATCTGATTGAAATTCACATGGTCTGAAAAACATAATAAAAAAGAACAAGAATAATAAATTTAATGTACTCTTTATTCATTACAAATCTCACTTTTATTTTGCACAATAGAAACTATTGTAGATATTATAAGTTATGAAAGTAATTACGTCACAATCAATATTTTATTACAACTCGTGAAACAGAGGACACATACATTATTCGTTTGCTGTTATCGGGTAAAAAATGCTTACACAAATAGGCTAGGGGACAACGATGTTTGGTATTGAATTTGGCGGTCATCCATGAACGGGTTCACATTATATGAAATTTTGAATCGTCCAAAATATACCCACTAGCTCATAGAAGGTAGTTTTGCGAGGAAGATAAAATAATGAGGAAGAAATGTGCAAATTTCTAATTTGCACGCATTTTTAACAACTGCAGCATTTTCCTCAAACAATTGCAATCCAATCAAATTTGTTCCGCTTCATCGATTTTTAACAAATTCATTCTTCGTCATCTTCCCAATTTGGCTTTTATGTACAAAATTTTAGTTTAATAATTTCATGATTTGTTAGAGTGTGGGTCTGAAGGAGGCTCGAGCGCAACCGGCGGGGGAAGAAGGAATTAGCGGAAGCGTTGACACGGTGGAGCGCGCGGTGAGCGGGGCATGCATGAAACAAAAGAGTCGAACCGCTCACGGGTTACTCGTGGCTAGCGTGTAACTTTAACTTAACTTGACAAATTATTAATTATTCGATCACTATCAATTTGTGTTATGAAGTTGTAGTCCGATGGCTCGAAAATTGTATAAAATGAAGCCTACAAATATTTAAAAAAATAAAAAATCGCGGATACTTTGAACGAAGACTCCAGGATTTATGGATCTCATAACGAAGGAAGAAACAAGCTTTCCTTACAAAATTATATTGTTATCGCTGGAGCCTTCAATCGAAGATTTCTTTCATACGGTGTGAGTTTCACATAATTACAGTATGTTGCGGACGCTTTCTGCATTTTTCAAAGTCAATTCTCTTTCTAATGCTGTCGCTTTCTTGCAGCTTTCTTTAGCAACACTTTCCGCTGCTGTGCCAACTTCTTGCTCGTAGTTTTTATATGTTTTAAAATCGAAGCATGGAATATTCATACATGAGAACAATTTATTCAGATGAGTCCATCCAAGCCCACTGTGCAGAGCACCTGAAAAGTGAACAATTATTATTTATGTAGATAGTGATATTCACTTTTGAAATATAAAGAATTTAATAACAGCTAGTTGTACCTAGTGCTGCCTTGGAGTTGACATCAAAACGAGTACTGCGCTTGTCGGAGGACGAATGTTGTTTGCCTGACGCCACTTGATTGAGAAGTAAACACTTATGGCATCTCTCTGAAAGTAACGAGGCCAAGCCTCGCCGTGTCTCGTTTTCAATATTTTCCAAAGAAAGAACTTCTTTGCACGAAACACACCACAACTGTCGTCCAAGAAATTTCAATTCAACAATACGTCGACCATCCATAACCCCCTCGTTCTCGAGATTTTCTTCATTTTGGGGTGGAACTTTTTTCCGATTTTCTCCACTTTTTCGTTGAGCAAGTCGTTTTTCGTACGTACTTTTACTCACAATTTTTCCTTTCCATCGATACGTTTCTTTCGGCATCGTGATGCGTATGATAAACCGAGGCGACAGCTAACCTCGAAATGTCAGGCCGTCAGGCGTCGAACTGACTCGAACATACGATGCTGCCAACCTACGAACTCTGGAAGTAAAATGCTAGTGTTGTCACGTCTTACACCTAATTAGATACATCACATTTTGCAATTAAAAATGTTTTATACTTATCTTTTTAGTACATATAACATATATACTTACTTATTTAAGCCTCCTTTTGGAAGCATTAATATATTACCATTGGTAAATAATGTCACACACAATCGCATTTTTTGTTTCGTCAAGTTGAATTTTGGGCATATTCACTGTCTTTTTTATTTTTTTTTTCGATCGGGGCTAACAATCACGATTTAAAAATTTCTATTTTTCCGTTCTGCATAAAAAAATATCAGTACCTGATGAAGCAGTGGTTGTCCCAAAATTTGGGCTCATAAAAAAAAAATTTAATGGCCGTGCATGTCACTTAAATTTATTTTTTTTCATTTTTCGCTGAAATTTGAAGCATAGATATTTCGATTTTTCATTGCTGCAGCAAAGGATGTTGGCACTTATTAAAAAAAAAACAACTAACAACTAACTTTTCATGTAATTTATAATGATGTAAGTGTATTCATTTGGCTAAGAATTTAAAAAATAACGCGTTGAACAACATTTTTTAAATTTTTATTGATACGTTATTTATACGTTATTGACACGCGATATAATACATTGCGTACGTGTTTTAGAATTCCAAGTTGTTAGGATTACATATTCTAGTAACGAATCAATATATTCAAGTATTTAAGGTAGTTCTATATCGAGCGGCGGCGGGGAAGAAGCGGAAAGTTAGGCGCGGCGGTACTCGGTGTGTGGCGGAAACATGAATCACACTGTTGACAGCCGAGCGGGTACCTCTTTTACTCACGATAAAAAATAAATAAATAAAAAATAAACGTCAGATCATGTTCTTTTTTTTTTCAATATTTTCTATAGAAGGTTCTCTAATACGGTGTTGTTTTTTATAAAAACAGTAAGAACCGTTTCCAAGTTTACCACGTGTTCAGATGGAGAAACCATAGAACTTTAACTCGCAATATCTGCAAAACTATATGGTAGAATTACTTTTTTTATTGATTTGTTAATTAATGTTAATATTAAAATCTAAAATTTTAACCTGCGTCTTTGTATATCTAAATGAAACTTTTGAACCTGTTCGGGAGAAAAAAACACATTTTTTTTTAAACACCGACAAATGTGTGCCATATTTATTGGAATAAATATTTCCTATCGTATTTTTTTATTGTTTTCTCCGTTCAAAATCGGTTTCATCATGATTTTTAACAAACATCATCATGAAAATTTAGAAAAAAATGTTATAAACTTGCCTGCGACAGTTGTTACATTTTCTACAAGAACCGAAATTATTATAGAACAACTAATCTATTGGGTACCAATAATTGTTGTTACCACAGCGTATAATCGACATTTCTATACCATGAATTTTAACGAGAATTGATTATGAAATAGAAAAATTACTTGCTCAATCCCTCAACTTTTTTCTAGCACCCAAATTTCGGGAAACTCACTTTTTATAAAGTAGTGATATCTCTTGTCGTGACACCGGAAAATCTAAACATCTATATCATGATTTTCAGCCTGATTTGAAAAACGAAAAAGTTCAATATCGCCTGCGCGGCCATAAAATTTTTTTTTTATGAGCCCAAATTTTGGGACAACCACTGCTTCATCAGGTACTGATATTTTTCTATGCAGAACGGAAAAATAGAAATTTTTAAATCGTGATTGTTAGCCCCGATCGAAAAAAAAAATAAAAAAGTCACTTGCGCGACCTCTAAAAATTTTTTTTAAGAGCTCAAATTTGGAGAGAGCTACTTTTTTGACAAATACTAACAGCTATCAAATTTATACGAAAAAAAAAACATCGATTTTATTTGAATCACCCTAATATTTATATAATCTAATCCATAAGATTTTTTCTAAAAAAACTTTGTCACATGCTTAAACGTTCTCGGCTTGTCTATCTTTCTTCCGTTTCTTCGTTTCTACACGAGTGTGATAGCATTTTCATAAAAAATTTCGGCAAAAAAATGATGAAAAAAAAAAAATGAAAGAAAACAACAAAAATTAAATAATATTTTATATAAAAAAACTATTTAACGCTCAAACGTTCTCTATCTGTCTGAGTATCTCTTTTTTTCTCTCGTTCCCTCTCAGTTCAACTCCCATTCTCCGCAAGGGTTTAATATATTAATTACAAATTTTTGAATAACATTTCTTTTAGTGGTAAACAAAGTTTCAAAAAAATGAAAAATAAAATTTTGAAACCATAAATGAAGTAAAATAAAATTAATAAAAATGATAAAACTCTCTCCCTCACATTCGAACGTTATCTTCCTGTCTATCTCTGTATGCCCCGTTTCTGCACGAGTGCAATACATTTATAAAAACTCGTGCATATAATATGTACACATGCCTTTACAAATTTACAGACAGAATTTGATTTTAGAAAAAAAATTCGAAAAAAAAAATTATGAAAATTTTTTTAAAGTGGAATGAAATAAAATGCACAAAAAAATTCAAGGAAAAACTTTGTCTCTCACGATACAATTCTCTCTGCCTGCCTATCTGTCTCTCTTTTTTTCGTTCTTCGCCTGTCTATCTCTCTTTCTTTTCCTCGTTCATACACGAGCGTGACCATATTAAAAAAATTATGTGCGAATATGTATATATAGTACTCGCTTTTTCAGATAATATTTTTTTTCAGGAAACAAAATTTCGAAAAAAATGATGGAAAAATTAAACAAAAAAGAATGATATTAAAAAATATGAAATCCATAAAAATTTTCATGAAAAAAGTTCCTCTCTCACACAAACGTTTTATGTCTGTCTGTATCCCTCTTTCTTTCTCAACTTTCTACATGAATGTGATATTGCTTTAAAAATGAATGAATACACGGACATATATTTAGACAAATTTTTCAATGAGATTTTTTTTCATACAAAAGAAATCGCGTCTGGGAAACAAAAGACACGATAGTTTAGGAATTTTACCCCCTCGCCCTCGTAAGGGTGGTTTCCTGATCATTAAGATCGTTTAAACTGTTTTTGTGGTCTCTTCTGATGTCCTAGAGGATAAAAACGAGGACCTAACTTATGCAGCACGAGATTCGATTTTTTAGAAATTTCAACCCCTCGTAAGGGTCAGTTCCTCATAATTTAAACCGCTCAAAATTTTTTAAAAGTTTCTTTCAATGCCCCCCAGTCCATAACGAAGATAAAAACGGGGACCTAATATATATAGCTCGAGATACGATTTTTTAGAAATTTTACCCACTCGTATGGGTGGGTTCCTGATGATTTAAAACGCTAAACCTTTTTTGGGGTCTTCTTCAATGCGCCAGAGCCTACAACGATGATAAAAATGGAGACCTAATTTATGCAGCACGAGACACGATTTTTCAGAAATTTTACCCTCTCGTAAGGGTGGGTTCCTGAAAATTTAAAACGCTGAAACTTTTTTTGTGGTCTTTTCCAATTTCCCACAGCCTACAACGACGATAAAAACGAAGACCTCATTTATGGAGCACGCGATACGATTTTTTAGAAATTTCACTCCCTCCTAAGGGTAGGTTCCTGATAATTCAAATCTCTTAAACTTTTTTTGGGGTCTCTTCCAAAACGCCAGATCCTATAACGATGATAAAAACGGGGACCTAATTTGTGCAGCACGAGATAAGATTTTTTTAGCAATTTCACCCCCTCGTAGAGGTGGGTTCCTGATAAATTAAATCGCACAGTATTCACACCGGCTTCCTTTATCCATCACTTCGAAATTTCCCAGTTATTGCGGAGCGTGTCACTGAGTCTTGATGCTGAGTCCTTCGATGCGTCTGTCATTGGGTTATTATCCTGAGTCTGACGCGGAGTCTTTTCAACGATATTCCATTAGACAACATGTTTCTATATTTTAAACGTATCATCCGTATGTTGAGGTGATGGTGATTATTTTGACAAATCTCACCGCCTATAATGATGATAACAAATTAAATTTTTTTTAGTAATATCGCCCAGAGACGGATCAAAATTCTCCCACTATCGACACATGTTTATAAAAAAAATTATGCGACTGAATCTTCATAAATATTGTTGGATACATATCTTTTTTTCAATATTATATTTAGACGACTGCTCTCAATCAATTCGTTTTTATCGTGAGCATCGTCGCAGTCGGTGATATATGAGCGATGTACTCCGAGGAAGGGGTTATAAAGATCGAAGAAATTACTAATTTAGTCGGTAATCTCATATCGTTAATTACGCACGCTTTTACTTTATTTTTCAATTGGAATTACAGCAAGAAAACTATCGTCTCCAAATGTAAATTGATTTCACACACGGAGCGCGAGAGACGCGACGACGACGCGCGCGGGATTACAAAGATCGACGAGAAAGCTGTGTCAGAGTAAAAATGCATTTGACGTCGAGGGCATATTTTTTTTCATACATTTTAACACAATTGTATTATGTTGAACGAAAAAATCGTCGATAAATATCAGTTCGATGACACACGGAGCGAGAAACGATGAAATACACATCGCGCACACGCGGGGTTATAAACAACGAGAAAACTGTCGCGTCTGACATTGCGAGTATATATATAAGGTTCTTCTTTTACCCTGGGAATATTTTTAATGCTCACCATCGCGTAATATACGTAAAAAATTAACTTATTATCGCGTTTAATCGACAAAAACAACGAGTGGGTGTATAACCCGATGAAATACTTGGCTGTTGAAACTCGACGACTGCCGTCAGCTGTCAGTTCGTTTAGCAGACGAGAAAATTTGCCGTGTATATGAATTTTTCAGCAAATCGACCGATCCGCGCAAAAACCGACCAATCACGGGACGAATAAAACGCTAACAATACTTGCGAGATGAAACTATCGAATCATCGATATTTCGATATATATCGTCCCACCAACTTTTTAAGAGAGGACTAGGGTCCACCACGCGCGCTCACGCGCGCGAACGGTTTTTTGACAGCGCTGCAGCGCTCCAATCTAGTTTCGATGTTCGACTAATCACTGTCACAACTGTCAAACTGACAGTTGGGTCAATCCGTGACACACTTAGACTGCTCGATTCTTCAATCGACTAAATTTTGAATCTTCGAAACCGTCGCGCGCGAGCGGTTTTCTGGTAGCGCTGCAGCGCTCTCGTCTAATGGCACATGCGGCAGTGTTACGAAGCCAAGTTATTCAGAAACAAAATGAAGATTATATTGTATCATAACTGTTCATTAATCATATTTATTCATTAATGTCGTCCGTATTTTACATGACTTTGTGAATGTAATTCAATTTTTGTCGTATTACAGTATCAACATTATAATAATATAATACATACAGCAGTGATGTTTAAAATGATCTAAAATTAATGTGAAATTTTTTTTGGTGACCTGGTTTTAGCGATATAATTCCTTGTACACATAATTTTTGACGACATTTCTGTCGCGGTATGCTCCAAAATACACTTTGAGAGCTTCCCAGGAACGTACACGTGAGAAGGCCACATATAATTGACCGTGATTAAAGACATCTCTCCGAAGATCAACGCTAATTTTATGGAATGTTTGTCCTTGTGACTTATTGATAGTCATAACAAAAGCTATCTTTACAGGAAATTGACGACGCTTGAAAGTAAATGGATAATCATTTTCACAATAAAGGGTAATGCGATGTAAGAAAACAATATCTCCACTTTTATCACCCGACAGAATTTCACAACGCAACACTGTATTACCCAATTCCAAAATCAGTAATCTCGTACCGTTGCACAAGCCTTCGTTGATGCTTAAGTTTCTAATGAGCATTATAATACCATACTTTCTCAGACGAAGCTCGTGAGGCGGCAAACTTGGTGGTGATAACGTATTTAAATATTCAGGCAAGATTGTCTCGTTAATCTGGTCATTATCACCACAATTCTCGTTACTGTCAACACTCGTGTAGAGTTTTTCAGTAGTTTCATCAAATAAGTCCATAACCCTCGAATTGATTTGTTCAACATCAACATTTCGAGCAGAGAGAATGGCACATTTCGCTACATCTTTGAATCGTTTCGCTCTTACCAATTGTGCGTAGGTATCGTCTACTATATCCCGATCTGCAGCTGCCACACAACGGTCTGAAATTTCAAGATTATCATCTGGATCGTTAAGAAGTCCATCTCCAACGTCAAGTACAAATTTAGCAAATTCCACTTCGTTGGGGAAAATTCTCATGTTTTCCGTTAACGCATATTTGGAAAAGTGTCGCCATAGTGCACTGAACTTAATTGATAGATTTACTGTTTCGCTTCGCGTGCCTCGTATTTTGACCGGAAGAAGTTGTCTAAAGTCTCCTCCAAGAACAATAATTTTCCCGCCAAAAGGTAGGTTATTGTTCATAATATCTTGTAACGTTCGATCAACGACTTCTAGAGCATAGCGCGGCGCCATTGGTGCCTCGTCCCAAATAAAAAGATCAACGGTTTTCAAATACTTACCCTGTTGGGATTGCACCTTGATGCTCGATGTAGAATCCTCGTACAGCGGTACTGGGAGTCCGAAGGTTTTGTGTACTGTTTTACCCTCAGGAAGCAATATCGCTGCGATTCCGGTGAAGGCCATAGCACTGACGGACTTTCCTCTACCTCTGACGAGATTTGAGAGAGTAGTGTAAGTGAAAGTCTTACCAGATCCTCCGGGACCATCGATGTAGAAGCAAGTTTTCTCAACATTGTCGTTATCAATCGCACTCAAGACAGCATCAACAACCACCTTTTGGGTATCATTTAGCTGTCCATATTGTCGCATGCCAATTTCGGTAAAATGAGCTGGTAACGTATCAGGCTCGTCGTATTCGTTTGAAATTTCTATCTGTTCCATTCCCGGGAATTAAGATAAATTCGAACCTTCATTGATAAGCATACGAGCGATTTGAAAATACGCTTTTCTTTGGGCTTGCTGCATACTCATGCGTCTTGCGTATTCCTCGGAAAACTCGACCTTGAATTGCCCCCAGAGTTCTTCTGGATGAATTGGTTGGCAATGGATCAGAATTCTGACAAACAGTCTGCGAAGGAGACCAGGCATCATCCAAACTGCCGCTTCTTCAATCGCTTTTCGCCACTCATCGTCATCTTCAATCAGCCCTAGTGCCAGACATGTCGTTGTAAACGTCTCGCAGACTTGCTCATCCACGGTCCTCAAATCTTCAAAGCTTTTGGCTCCTTTTACCTTCAACAAAAGCAATCGAAGATGAAACAATTCAATTTGAGCAGGACTTACCGAGTACATTCGTCCAAATGCGTCATGTCTACGTTGTCGTTTTTCCCATCTCGATACGGTTACTCCGTCAACGTTAGATTTTTTGAACACATAATGGGACGGGATATCCGGATACACGAACAATCTTGCAGAATCATCGCGAACGTTCAATGCGTGTATCAAGATTCAGATCATTGTATCGTTCATTTCCAGTCATAGGTGCAGCGAAATTCACATTGCGACGACGGTTACGCTGATTTTCAGCATTTCGCTCTCGACGGATGCGCTGAAACTCTGCTTCTTCTACGGGTGTTCGAGCAGCCCTCTTTCGTCCCGTTGTAGCGCATCCAGAAAAATGAGTTTAATTTTACACTAAACTATTCTAAACGTATAAGTATTCAAGCAATTTCTATTGGGGATTAATAAACTAAGCTAAATCAAAGAAAAAAATATAGGCTAATCGTAAGTATATATATGCAAAATTTATAAATCGTATTAACTACGATAATATATTCAATTATGATAATGCAACGATAAACTTAATTTCAATCCACCTTTGACCTAGTCAATTTTGATCAATTCAAGTTCAATACAAATTATTTTTATTTAGTATTCAATTCATCATCATCATCATCACCATCATCATCATCATCATTCATGGTGTCCAGGCAATCGTCTCTATGGTCATTGATGTTTCGGTTGACAGCTTCATGGTTTTTAGTGTCTAGTGTCTAGATCGACGCCGCTATAGTTTATGAGGTCGAGATCAACGTGTCAATGGTTTTGATGTTCAGTTAGATGCTGTCATAGATTTTCGATCTCCAGGGGGACGTATTCATGGTATTCAGTGTCTAAGTCGACGGCTTCATGGTTATCGGTGTCCGGCGATATTTTTTCATGGTCTTCCGCGACCTCGAAATTTCCCGTGTCATCAAAAACCATTGAGCCGTCGACTTAGATATCGAAAACTATAGAGCGTCGACCTAGATAGCGAAAACTACGGAGACGTTGTCCTGGATCTCGAAAACTATGAAGCCGATGACCTAGAAACCGGAAAACATACAGCTGTCAACCTGTACATCGAAAACCATGGAGCCGTCGACCTGGGCACAAAAAATCTTGAAGACGTCGACCTACAGACTAAAAACCATGGAGTCATCGACCTGGACACTAAAAATCTTGAAGCCGTCGACCTAGAGACCAAAAACTATGGAGCCGTCGACCTGGACACAAAAAATATTGAAGACGTCGACCTAGAGACCAAAAATCATGGAGCCATCGACCTGGACACAAAAAACCGTGGAGCTGTCGACCTGGATACCAAAAATATCTAATAGAGACCAAAAATCATGGAACCGGCGACCTGGACCCGAAAAACCGTGGAGCTGTCGACCTGGACACAAAAAATATTGAAGACGTCGACCTAGAAACCAAAAATCATGGAGTCATCGACCTGGACACTAAAAATCTTGAAGCCGTCGACCTAGAGACCAAAAACTATGGAGCCGTCGACCTGGACACAAAAAATATTGAAGACGTCGACCTAGAGACCAAAAATCATGGAGCCGTCGACCTAGAGACCAAAAACCATGGAGCCGTTGACCTGGACACAAAAAACATTGAAGACGTCGACCTAGAGACCAAAAATTATGGAGCGGTCGACCTGGACACAAAGAACCGTGGAGCTGTCGACCTGGACACCAAAAACCGTGAAGCTGTCGACCTGGACACCAAAAATATCGAAGACGTCGACATAAAGACCAAAAATCATGGAGCGGTCGACCTGGACACAAAAAATCTTGAAGACGTCGACCTAGAGACCAAAAATCATGGAGCCGTCGACCTGGACACAAAAAACCATGGAGCCGTCGACCTGGATATTGACAACCATGGAGGCGTCAATCTGGACATTAAAAACCAAGACGAAGTTGACCTGGACTTCAATAACAGCAGCATCGTCGACCTGGATACTAAGATTTTTAGAAATTGGTGAAAACCACGTAATCCTGAACCCTTCGAGCTCGATTCCATGGATTCTCGTATTATTCATCATTATTTTCTTCTTGTCTCTTCACAACGATTTTTCATATATTATTGTTATTATTATTATTCATAACATATAATGAATTTCACTATAATCCAGTGATTAATTCATCGAAATTATAGGATGTAATATATGAGAAATAAAAATCATTTTGCAGTTTTATTCCATTTCAGTTTAGAATTAAAACTTAAAAAATTAAAATTAAAAAAATTTAAAAATTAGAATTAAAATTAAAATTAAAATGGTGAGTTGAAATGTGCTTCACACTCTTAGCTAAAAAGAATGGAGCATGTTCGTTCGAAATAAAATCATTTTCGTACATGTGCTACTTTCTTACAAATAAAAACATATATGTCTAACAGTAGCGTATAACCGCACGCGTATACACACAACTGTCAAACTGACAGCGGAACTCGGATAATTCGGAATTCCCGTGTATAAAAGCCAAGCGACCAATCACAGCACGAATAAAGAGGCTTCAAAAATTCGATATTTCGATATATCGACTCCATGAACTTTTTATTAGAGGACTAGGGAACGGAGACGCGCGCTCACGCGCGCGAACGGTTTTCTGACAGCGCTGCAGCGCTCTAATCTAGTCTCGATGATGGACTAATCACTGTCAAACTGACAGTTATTGTGTCAAACTGACAGTTATTGTGACAAACTGACAACTGTAAACCTGACCAATCACAGCACGAATAAAACGACTTCTTCAGTCCGAGCAACGAAAGTATCGAAATTTCGATATTTCGATATATTTTGTTACGGAGAACGAAGACGCGTGCTCACGCACGCGAAAATGAGCTTTTCAATGATGATGGCATATTTCATTTCGAACAGCGCGAAAACAATAAAAAAAAGATTCTTTTTTTAATAGTTTAAATCCAATCAGCAATTGTGAAGTTATGATTTTTACAAAATTGAGAATTTATTAATCATTATATCGAGAACCAACAATAGTGGGGAGATGAAATTTTGGTATTGAGAATTTATTAATCATTACATCGAGAACCAACAATAATGGGGAGATGAAATTTTGGTAAAATGGCATACCGATATATTGTACTTTGAAATGCCTATACTGAACAATTTTTTTGAGACAATAAAAAAAACGGGGTGGCTTAGTTGACGTGGAATGCGACATATGTATATTATACATATATGTGTACAAAGCTATATGGATCATATGTATGTATATGTATATAATCTAATGCATACAATTTTTTTTGTAAAAACTTTGTCACCGTACTTAAACGTTCTTGGCGTCTCTATCTCTCTTCCGTTTCTTCGTTTCTGCACGAGTGTGATAGCATTTTCATGAAAATTTCGGCAAAAAAATTATGAAAAAATAAATGAAAGAAAATAACAAAAGGGAAATAATAATTTTTATAAAAAATCACGCTCTAACGTTCTCTATATGTCTGTGTATCTCTCTTTTTTTCTCTCGTTCCCTCCCAGTTCGACTCCCATTTTTTAACTCGATCCCGCAAGCGTGTAATGTTAATTACAAATTTTCGATCCACATTTCTTTTAGTGGAAAACAAAACTTCAAAACAATAAAAAAGAAAATTTTAAAGGACATAAATTAAGTAAAATAAAATTCATAATAATAATAAATCTCTCTTCCTCACATTGAAACGTTATCTGCCTGTCTATCTCTGCGTATGCCCCGTTTATGTACGAGTGCAATAGATTTAAGAAAACTCGTGCATACGTATACGCATGCGTTTACAAATTTACAAATAGAATTTGGTTTTAGAAAAAAAAAATTCTTGAACAAAAATTATGAAAAATTTGGTTAAATGGAATGAAACAAAATGCACAAAAGAATTCATGGAGAAACTTTGTCTCTTACGATAAAGTTCTCTCTGCCTGGCTATCTGTCTCTCTTTTTTTCGTTCTTCGCCTGTCTATCTCTCTTTCTTTATACACGAGCGCGGCAGTATTCAAAAAATTATGTGCGAATATATATACCTGAGTTCTCGCTTATTCAGATAATATTTTTTTTTCACGAAACAAAATTTAGAAAAAAATAATGGAAAATTTAAACAAAAAAGAATGATATAAAATGAAATAAAATCCATATAAATCTTGAGGCAAGAAGTACTCTCTCACACAAACGTTCTATGTCTGTCTTTACACCCCTCTTTCTTTCTCAACTGACTGCACGAATGTGTGATATTGCTTCAAAAATGAGCGAATATACGCTGTATATCTATGCAAATATATATATATATATATATATATATATATATATATATATCAAATTTTTAAATAAGATTTCTTTACATAACAAAGAAATCACGGCTGGGAAACGAAAGACACGATTTTTAAGAAATTTCACCCCCCTTCGTAAGGGTAAGTTCATTGAAATCGCTCAAACTATTTTCGTAGACTCATTTGATTTTCTAGAACCTATAACGAGGATAAAAACGAGGACCTAACTTAAGCAGTGCGAGATCCGATTGATCGATAATTCATCTTCTCGTAAGGGTGGGTTCCTTATCATTTAAATGGTTCAAACTTTTTTTGTGGCCTCTTTTAATGTCTTGCAGCCTACAACGATGATACAAACGGAGAATTAATTTATGCAGCATGACATACAATTGTTTAGAAAATTCACCCCCTCGTAAGAGTCGGTTTCTGATAATTTAAAACGCTCAAAATTTTTTTGACATCTTCTTCAATGCCCCAGCCCATAACGATGATAAAAATAGGGACCTAATTTAAACAGCACGAGATACGATTTTTTAGAAAGTTCACCCTCGAGTAAGGGTCGGTTCCTGATAATTAAAATGACTTAAAGTTTTTTTGTAATCTCTTTCAACATCCCAGAGCCTATAGAAATGATAAAAACGAAGACCTAATTTATGCAGCGCGAGAACGATTTTTTACTCCCTCATAAGGGTGGTTTCTTCATAATTTAAATCGCTTAAAGTTTTTTTTTCGTCTATTTTGATATCCTGAGGTCTATAACAATAATAAAAACGGAAACGTAATTCATGCAACACGAGACATGATTTTTTAGAATTTTCACCCCCTCGTAAGGGTGGGTTCCTGATAATTCCAATCCCTTAAACTTTTTTTGGGGTCTCTTTTAATGCCCAAGAGCCTATAACGATGACAAAAATGGGGACCTATTTTATGCAGCACGAGATACGATATTTTTGGAAATTCACCCCCTCATAAGGGTGGGTCGCTGAAAATTTAAATCGCTTAAACTCTGTTTTGGGTCTCTTTAAAAGCCCCAGATCCTATAAAGACGATAAAAACGGGGACCTAATTTATGCAGCGCAAGATAAGATTTTCAGGAAATTTCACCGCCTCGTAAGTCAAAGAGTAAACAAAAAAAAAAGAGTAAGTCAAACAGTAAGGTGGGTTTCTGATCATTCAAATCGATCAAACTTTTTTTCGGGTCTCTTTCGATACCCCAGAGCCTATAACGATGGTAAAAATGGGGACCTCATTGATACAGCACGAGATACGATTTTTTATAAATTTAACCCTTGAGTAAGGGTGGGTTCCTGATAATCAAAATGACTTAAACTTTTTTTGCAATCTCTTTGAAGAGCCCATAGAAATGATAAAAATGAAGACCTAATTTATGCTGCACGAGAACGATTTTATAGAAATTTTACTCCCTCATGAGGGTGGTTTCTTCACGGTTGAAATAGCTTAAAGTTTTTTTTTTCGTCTCTTTTAATGTCCCGAGGCCTATAACAATGATAAAAACGGAGACGTAATTCATGCAACACGAAACACGATTTTTTTGAATTTTCACCCGTTCGTAAGGGTGGGTTCCTGATAATTCAAATCCCTCAAACTTTTTTGGGGGTCTCTTTGTATACCGAAGAGCCTATAATGATGACAAAAATGGGGACCTATTTTATGCAGCACGAGATACGATTGTTTTGGGAATTCACCCTCTCGTAAGGGTGGGTTCCCGATAATTTAAATCGCTCAAACTTTTTTTTGGGTCTCTTCCAAAGCCCCAGATCCTATAACGATGATGAAAGTGGGGACTTAATTTATGCAGCACGAGATATGATTTTTTAGAAATTTCACCCACTCGTAAGGGTGGGTTCCTGAGAATTTAAATCGCTGAAACTTTTTTGTGGTCTCTTTGAATTTCCCACAGCCTACAACGACTATAAAAACGGGGACTTAATTTATGCAGCACGAGATACGATATTTTGGAAATTTTAGCCCTTCGACCTGATAATTTAAATCGCTCAATCTTTTTTTTGATCTCTTTCAATGTCCCAGAGCCTATAACGATGATAAAAACGGGGAACTAATTCATGCAACACGAGATACGATATTTTCGAAAATTCACCCCCTCCTAAGGGTGGATTCCTGATAACTTTAATATTTTAAACTTTTTTGCGGTCTCTTCCAATGTCTCAGAGCCTGTAACGACGATAAAAATTGGGGACTAATTCATGCAGCACGAGATACGATTTTTTCGAAAATTCACCCCTTTGTAAGGGTGGTTTCCTGAGAATTTAAATTGCTGAAACATTTTGTGCGGTATCTTTTAATATCCCAGAATACATGACGACCATAAAAACGGGAACCTAATTAATGTAGCATGCGATACGATTTTTTTTTAAATTGACCTCCTCGTAAGGGTGGATTCCTGAAAATTTAAATCGCTGCAACTTTTTTTGTGGTCTCTTTCAATATCCAACAGCCTATAACGACGATAAAAACGGGGACCTAATTTATGGAGCATGAGATACGATTTTTTATAAATTTCAGCGCTTTGTAAGGGTGGGTTCCTGATCATTCAAATCACATAAACTTTCTTGGGGTCTCGTCCAAAGCCCCACAGCCTATAACGATGATGAAAACAGGGACCTAATTTATACAGCACGAGATATGATATTTTAGAAATTTCACCCCCTCGTATGGGTGGGATCCTGATAATTTAAATGGCTCAAACTTTTTTAGGGTCTCTATCAAAGCCCCAGAGCCTATAACGATAATAAAAACCGGGACTTAATTTACGCAGCAGGAGATACGATTTTTTCGAAAATTCACCCCCTCACAAGGGGTTCTTGATAATTTAAATCGCTCATACTTTTTTGCGGTCTCTTCCAATGTTCCAGAGCCTATAACGACAATACAAACATGAAACCAATTTATGCAGAATGATACGATTTTTTCAAAAATTAACCCCCTTGTAAGGGTGAGTTTTTAAGAATTTTAATCGCTGAAAGTTTTTTTGTGATCTCTTTTAATTTGCCACAGCCTGTAACGACGATAAAAACGGAGACCTAATTTATGCAGCACGAGAACGATTTTAATAAATTTAACCCCCTCATAAGGGTGGGTTCCTGATAATTTAAATCTCTGAGTTTTTTTTCGTCTCTTTTAATATCCCGAGGCCTATAACGATGATAAAAACGGGGACCTATAATTCATATGTAACACGAGATACGATTTTTTAGAAATTTCATTCCTTCGTAAGGTTCCTGATAATTCAAATCGCTTAAACTTTTTTTGGGGTGTCTTTCAATACACAAAAGCATACAACGATGATAAAAATGGGGTTAACAATGATCAAATTTATGCAGCGCGAGGTACGATTTTTTCAAATTTTCACCCCCTCGTAAGGGTAGGTTGCTGATAATTTCAATCGCTCATACTTTTTTTGCGATTACTTTTAATATCCTAGAGCCTATAACGATGACGAAAACGGGGACCTAATTCATGCAGCATGGGATACGATTTTTTCGAAAATTCACCTCCTTGTAAGGGTGGGCTCCTGATTATTTAAATCACTCAAACTTGTTTTAGTCTCTTTTAATGTCCCAGAGGCTATAACGACGATAAAAATTGAGACCTAATTTATTCAGCACGAGGTACGATTTTTCGAAATTTCACCCCCTCGTAGGGGGAGGTTCCTGATAATTGAAATCACTCAAAATTTTTGTTGGGTCTCTTATGAAGCCCTAGAGCCTATGACTACGATAAAAATGGAAACCTAATTCATGCTGCTCGAGATACGATTTTTTCGAAAATTCACCCACTCGTAAGAGATCCTTGTAGTCAAAAATTATAAAAACGTATTTGGGGTCTTTTTAGGGAACCTGGAGCCTAAATGTGCAATAAGAACTTGAAAATGATTATTTTTTTGTATGACTTATTTTCGTTGTACTCCAACGACGCAAACTTTAACGTTATTTTTATCATAAACATCGTCGGAGTCGGTGATGAGCGATGTGCTCCAAGGGAGGGGTTATGAAGATCGAAGACATGACTAATTTAGTCGGCAATCTCATTGTTAATCGTATACACTTTGACATTAATTTTTAATTGGAATTACAGCAAAAGAACTATCGTCTCCAAATGTAAATCGATTTCACACACGATGATGACGCGCTCGAGATTATAAAGTCGACGAGAAAGCTGTTTCGGAGCAAAATGCATTTGACACCGAAAGCATATTTTTTTTCTTACATTTGAAACACACTTGTATTATGTTGAACGCACCATTGCAGCGAAAAATCCTCGATCAATAATAATTCGATGACACGCGGAGCGAAGACGCGATGAAATATACGCATCGCGCACACGCGGGGTTATAAACATCGAAAAAACTATGTTGCATCTGACATCGCGCCACGGCTTTTCAAACTCGACAACTGCTGTCAGCTGTTAGACTCTCGCTGAAGAACTATATTATTGGTTAGAAGGGTTTATAAAGATCGCGAAAATAACCACGACGCGAGATTGTATGAACCGCACAGCTGTCAAACTGACAGTTGTGGAAAACTGACAACTGACAAACTGAACTTGATCACGAATCCTTGTCCGCCAACCGACCAATCACAGCACGAATAAAACGGTGACAATGTGCTCGAGATTTCGATAACTTCGAGATTCGATTCCCATCAACTTTTTAAGATAGGACTAGGGAACGGAGACGCGCGCTCACGCGCGCGAGCGGTTTTCTGACAGCGCTGCAGCGCTCCAATGTAGTTTCGATGTTCGACTAATTAACTGTCAACCTGACAGTTGTGGAAAACTGACAACTGACAAACTGAACTTGATCACGAATCCTTGTCCACTAACCGACCAATCACAAGACGAATAAAACGACAACAATGGGGAATATCGCATTTCGATAATTCGATAAAAATCACGCGCGCGAGCGGCTGCCCGTCAGCGCTACCCTACTGAAAAAGATTTTGTAATTTATTATATAAAAAAAAACGTTATGAATCACACATTAAATCATATGATAAATTACAAGATCTTATGACCGAATTCGGTATGAAGTTTATTACATAATTTATAATATTATTGTGTATACAATTTATTATTCAATTTACCACATGATTTATTAGGTGATTTGTTATAATATTCGAAACGCACTTTATTTTCATTTAACGATGAATCTCAAATTACTTCAACGATTAATTTTACGTTAAATACAACTACCGGAAATAACGAATGAGAAATAAATGCAGGGAGATAGAGCAATGAAATCGTAATTCAGTTTATGTAAAAAAAAATCGTTTATTCAGAAAAACGGGAAGGAATTGGGCCTTTAATGAAAAACAACAAGAAAATCGTGGGTTTAAAAAAAAATCTTTTATGTCCTTCTAACTGCGGATATTAACATGCTTCATACTTATTCACAGATGTCAATACTTCTGAAATGTAACTTACGTACTAGAATCACAGCGTATTCCCCTTTTCTTTGTGAGTTTACATTTTGATTAAGAAAAAAATGTGTTCAATGATAAAATGAACCCTCTTATACATACTTATTGAATACGTCTATCGTTCCACGAAGCATATATTCGACTACGCTAATTATAGAATTAATTTACGAGACCAAGTCATATCTATGGGGGTTTTCTTTGTGAATGAACGTTTTCAAAATAAGGAAAAAATAAAAAATAAAAACTGATGCATTGACTCGTAGGCTCGATCCTACTAAAAAGGAAATCAAAATTTTCTCAAACATGTTTGTTCTAAACCGCAGGAAAACAAAATTTGCAATGATTTCTTCTATTTCCATTCATTTTTCAATTCGGCAGGATCCTGGAGTGATGCAATGATGCTACATCGTGATTCTTCGATGTAGCATCATTGCTTGACGAAAGTATATTATTAGATAGAATTGATGAAACAAAATAGTTTCTCCTGTTATTCATTCATAACAAGGTCAGCGAAAAAAAAACTCAGATTGAGAAAGAAATATCAACAATCACTTTTAAGACAAATCAATACTTAAATAAAATTGTATAAAAAGTCAGAGTACTGACTTTAGTACGAATTCTTTTTTTAGTATCGTTAATTTAAAAAAAAATTATATAATTCTTTAAAAAATAATTAACCGTCGGAAAAAATCTCTCATACTAAAAGGAATTCATTAAATTCAGTCAAGATTGTGTGGAACTTTCGAATTTGAAGGTTTTTCATTGTTTAAAAAATACCACAGTCCTTTCGTCATCGGAATAAGGTCTATTGTGTCATAAAACCATATAATGTGCAAATTAAGTTTTCACCTTGCCTGGATAACGTGGAGGACGCGGATAACTTTTTCCATTCATTTATAATATTTTAATCTTAAATATTGAAGTTTCGCGGTTATTAAAGCTGGGACTTTTGATAAGTACTTCATTTTCTCGGATTCTTTGATTTTTTTAGCATCCAGATAATCGCTATACAATTCTGAAAAAAAAAAATGACATGAGTGGATCCACAAATAATAAAGAGTATGCAATCCGTATTCAGTCAATCTTACTTACTGTACGACAATCTCTTTTTGCGTGGCGTCAGTTCCTTCATCGGTGATCTATCCAGTAATTTGGTAGTAACCTTGTATTTATTCAGGCATCGATTGACTAATTCATGCTTGGACCATATGAATTCAATCATATCCCTAAAGAATATTGTTGGCTTTTTCTGTTGGACTAAAAACCAAAGTGCAGCGGATGCTTCTACACCTTCCCCTAGGTATATCTGTAAATCAACAATTGAATAACACTTCTGAATAACTCATTCTGACGATATGTTTGATAAATACCAATGAATCGAAGTTAACCTAGTCATTGACTTTTCAAGAAAGAGGATAATGATGTTGTGAATTACATCTGACACTATTCAACAGGCTGATAGCTCATAACTTTGGATTCACATTACACTTAATTTCAAGATTTGATAACATTTTCAATGATTTCGAGGGATTCAGTAGATTTTGTACTTTTCAGAGATTTCAAAAGATACCACAGAATATACAAAGGGTCGTAACCAGATTTCACAAACGATCAACTCCTCCGAACTATTATAAATTATACCTTAGTGCCAGTAACTTGATACATTTTTCGCCCATCCTGGTCCTCCCCTTGATTTTCATAATATTGAATCATTGCCTCGATTTCTCTGGCTGTATTTCCCTTCGCACCTGTACCAGTAGGTTCTGGATGAAACGAAGATAATAAGACGCATCAGTAATCGCATTAAGCTTGTATTAGTTGAGAATTATTGTATGGAATGTAATCAAACTCTCCAATCACAATTTTTAAAGTACACAATTTTTAAATTAATCAAGTATGGAAGAATCGGTTGCAGATAAATCGTATTAACAATCTTACCTGTTCTTCTCCTTTTAGTTTGAAGTGGAAGACGTTGTCTTACTCTTTGTTCATCTTCACTGGGACTGTCACTGTCACCTGCAATCAATTGATTCGCTTTATCTTGCTGTAGCCACCTTAAAAATTATATTTTGCGAACAGAGTTCTATAAATGTTACCAGCTCGGATCACTTCATTGGCATCATCGTGCAGTATATTCTGATGCTCTACTCTCTCAACGGTCTCGCCAACTATTTCTTCTGAGACTCCTGATGAGCTACACTCTGGACGATCTTTTGTATTTTTACTGGAAATTGTCGGTTGCGGGATTTGTACGATTTTTCTTTTTTTTTCCACGCCGTTGCTGTCACCTAGTATCAATGTTGACATTTTTCAGTAGCAGTTGCCAATATTATTCATCAGTAAAAGTGAAAAGTGTTATCTTTTTTCTTTTGCTGGTCTTTATAAGATGTTGAACTTTTTGTGCCTTTACGTTGATTTGGGTTGTCAACCGCTGTGCTGGATTTGTAAATTTGATTCAAATCGAGTTCAACTTTTTCAATGTTGATAATTCCTGGCTTGGTGTTACGACGGTATTCACCTGATGATGCACTGCATCCGGCATCACCCGCATTGTTGGACATCTCATCATTCTCTGTAAATTTATATGAGTATCACATCGTATATCGGATGGCTTTAGTTCAATATGAATAGATAATGCAACATAAAATGCATGAAACGTATATCATATTCAGGTATCAGTTCAGACAAAAAAAATAGTCTCCAAATAATGCCTGCAGTAGAGTAATTGAAGTTCGTTTTGACAGAGTTTTCACCAAATTCTGCTTCTATGATACTCAAATACATGCTGCACATCAATAAACACTTTTGGAACTTGGTGAATAATACTAAAATTATTACGTCTTACAGACGTATAATACGACGATTAAAATCTGAAGATCAGTAATTAACCAATCTAGCACAATGCAGATATCGCCCTTTACCTTTGTCATGATATTCAAGCGTTAGTGGATTCTCATCGTCTGTTCGGTCATTACCTTCATTAAACAGATTACGTCGTACTTTAATTTTTCTCTTCACTTCAACTTTGATGTTCTCTAAGAAACAGTGATGGGAAGAAATTACAATCAATGGATGATATGTTTCACATTTTTACAAATATTTACAGTTTAATATGAGATAACCATTTCATTTCTAACATAACACCAAACAAGATACTTGTAACGATATTCAAACATTAACAAATCAAGGGTTTAATCTTTATATACTTTTACTTCACACAAAGTTTGACCCACATTAATTCTGTCGGAGATTTTAAGAAATTTTAGAAGAAACGGGTATATATGGCTTCAGGATTACGATTAATTAATCCATATGTGTTTTAATTTCTATAGGACTAAAAGCGTACAGTATCACACGGATTTGGAGGAATTTGTATAATGTAACGCTTACGTGAGGCCATCTTGTACCTTTCGACCCGTTTTGATTTTCAAATTGAACCGCTTCCTCTAATTTTTCAACTTCTGCTTCTTTCTTCCGTAATTGTTTCTTCAGTTCTTCGATCGAATCTGACAGATCTTTATTCTTTGTAATGTCATTATCGTTTTCCTCTTCTTGTCCGTCCCTTTCTTCTCGATCCGCATCGTTCTTCTCTTGTTCTTCATCCTCCTCATCCGAATCGCAAGTGAATTGCTTCCTCGATGATAGCAAGATCTTCGACTTGTGTTTATTGAGGATATTGAGATTCTTTTCGTTCTGTACATCTTGCTGTAACGTAGGATGTTTCTGATTCTAAAAAACGGCAATTCTAAGTTAAAACCATTGAAAAATTGTTAAAACTTATCATATAATGATGTATTATTACTGCATATTATGTACTACGAAATTCAAATTGATTTTGAATTAATATTCATCAGCCGAATCAGTTATGATAAATGCGTCAACTTACGCGTGTTGATATTACAATTTCCTCAGATTCCGAAGATTGTACGCCACGGGGGATAATTAGCCGACGTCCTTCCGCTACTTTCTTTTCAATGTCGTGTACACTCACTGTAACGTAGCAATATATCATTAAGTATTAACAACGAATTTGAATCAAAACCAAACATTTTTTAAATAAATACGTTTATCTAATTCCGTCCATTTTTCCTACTACCATCGAGGTGCCGATACTCAAAACCCAACCCAAATGCAGTCAGTAATGAGGAAACCCAGCGCTTCACGTGATCGCTGCCTCTCCTCTCTCCGAAGGTCTGTATCTCTCGTACGAGTGTGCGTGGGAGGAAGTATTACGCCTTTTCCCAACCCTTGGTTACACACACACACACGCACACACACATCCATAAGGACAAATGCATCTATAGTCAACAGCGTTTCGGCCTAAACAAGCGTTATACTATGCTATGTATGGCATAGGGCCTAAACTGTCGCATGCTGATGGAAAAGAGTGAGAAGGACACGAAGCATCACACAAAGACATCAAACTAAGAGAGTAAAGCATACTGTATAAAACTGTGTTCTATCTCATTCACTCGTTCGCTACACAGCGGCTCGTCTCTTATTGGTGTCGCTTTTTCATTTCATAATTTTTAATTCACAGTCTCGCTGAAGAAGTTTCACTTCAAAAAACATGTAACGTTCGGAAGTGACTGATTTAATGAATTTTTATTTCTTGAATAACTCGTTTATTTTCAATTTCACACGAAAAATGATAATGACCAAAGTTGTTTGGAATTAAATTTTCTACAATTTTGGTCCTTATCATGTTTTCCCCAGGAGCGATATTTTTCGATTTATACCCGACAAAGGAGGTGAAATTTAAATATTGCATTAACTCGTTTGTTATTCATTTTAACATATAAACAATAATTAACAAACTTGTTGGAAATTAAATTTGCTACAACTTTGGTCCTTACTTCCTTTTTCCCCTAGGACTGATATTTTTTTATTTAGACCATAAAAGAGGTGGGGATGAACCTAAATACTGTATTATCTCGTTTATTATTGATTTTTTCGTATAAACGATAATTAATGAAATTGTTGAAAATAAAATTTGCTACAACTTTGGTTTTAATATTTTTCCTTCTAGGACTGATATTTTTTCATTTTGACCATAAAAGAGGTGGATGTGAACCTAAATATTGAATTATCTCGTTTATTATTGATTTTGTTCGTGTAAACGATAATAAACAATATTGTTGAAAATTAAATTTACTATAACTTTGGTTCTTATCTTTTTATCCCTAGGAGCGATTTTTTGAAACTCGTAGGAAACAAAATTCCCAAATATATTTGATGGCCCTTGCTCATTTTCCTTTAGGATGCGTCCAAAAATATGAATCCTACAAAAAAGGCTGGCATCAACGATGCAGCAAATTTAATTCTCAACAAATTTGTCCCTCTTATACGTTACAATCGATAATAAACGAGATAATACAATATTTAGGTTTACCCCCACCTCATTTAGGATGTAAATAAAAAATATCAGTCCTAGGAAAAAAAAAAGATAAAAACCAAAGTTGCAGCAAATTCAATTTTAAAAATTTTCGTTTATCGTTTGTACAGAAAAAAATCAATACTGAACGAGATAATACAATATGAAGATTTACCCCCACCTCTTTTCAAGTCTAAAAAAAAATATCGACCCTAGGGAAAATACATTAAGGACCAAAGTTGTAGAAAATTTAATTTCCAACAAGTTCGTTTCATATAATTTATACGTTAAAATCAATAACAAACGAGATAATGCAATAATTAAATTACATCTCCTCTTTCGAGTCTTAATCGAAAAATATCGATCCTAACAAAAAAATTATAAGAATCAAAATTGCAGGAAATTGAATTCCAAAAAATTTTGGTCATTACCATTTTTCGTATGAAATTGAAAATAAACGAGTTATTCAATAAATAAAAATTCATTCTTAAATTCAAGATGGCGGCTGAAGCTAGCGGGTACGATTCCCGAAAACCGAAATGTAGACTGCCGTGACCCCCTTCAACGATTTGTGATGAAAATTGCTATTTTTAATTTTTTCCGTGTAAGCCCCTTTTTTGGTCTAATTTGACTGGGCTTAATATGTATTGAGTTTCCCCTACCTTTATTATAATTCTGATAATATCGATCGTAGGGTAAAAATCGTATTTAAAAAATTTGCAGGAAATCATATTTCTTACCCCATTATCTATTAGTATTTTTACAATAAACTTAATAATAAACGAGATAATTGAAATTCCACCCCTTGAATTGAAATTGAAAAAAAAAAATCTCCACCCCTAAATTTAGTATGTCTTAAAATATCGATAGGGTAAAAATGAGATTGACCAAAGCTGCAAGAAATAAAATTCTCCACCTGATTTTTTATTAGCATTTTTACGATAAACTTGATAAAAAGAACAAGATAATTGAAAAAAAACTGTCTTAACCTCTATTTGCAGTCTATATATCGGTCCTAGGGTAAGAATGATAATAACCGAACTTGTGGGGAATTCAATTTCTCATAAATTTTGTAATTATTACTTTCACTCTAAACTTGAAAATAAAAGAGTTATTCAAAACACAAAAAATCACTCTTTAAATCAAGATGGTGGCGAACGCAATAAGGGGATTTTCTCGAAAATCAAAATTAACACTACCAACCACTCCCCTCTGAGTAAAAAAAAAAAAAGAAAATCGCTTCCTCCAATTTTTTCCAGACGAAATCCTATTTCGACTGGACTATTAAAGAAAAGGATGGCGGGGAAACTCGAACCAGCGATTCAATAGTCCAGTCACAATCATCCTGAAATAGACTTTTCGAGCCGAGTGGCTAATTTTTTGATATAAGTTGCATGAGACCCTCCCAAAAGTCGGTGTGAAGTGCCAAAGTTCTCACCCCCCGGGGTCGGGTGGAAAAGCGTCAAAACACCCCCTTAAAACTCGATTTTTGCCGTTAACTCGTAAACGACGAAAGATATGGAAAAAAGTTCCGAATAAAAGTTATAGAACGTGAAATTTTACGTAAATAATGTTGCATCACTTTTACCCCTAATCCTAATATTTAAGATTTTACAGCTGTTCAAAGATGAAGCCTTTAAAAAAAAAATATGGTGGAAAAACAAAATTTTTTAAGCGAAATAAACGATATGAAAATGTTTAAAATTGTTATAACTCGTAAACCAATAGGTGGAAATTTTTTTTTTTTTAGTTTAAAAAAAAGCTGATATTTTTTCCGATTTTTTAATACAAGAAACGTTGAAAAATAATAATTTTTCGATTTTTTATGAATTTTTTAAGATATTCATCTTTGAACAGCTGTAAAATTTCAAATATTAGGATTAAGGGTAAAAGTGATTCCACATTATTCACGTAAAATTTCACGTTGTACAACTTTTATTGTGAACTTTTTTCCATATCTTTCGTCGTTTACGAGTTAACGGCAAAAATCGAGTTTTAAGGGGGTGTTTTGACGCTTTTCCACCCGACCCCGGGGGGTGAGAACTTTGGCACTTCACACCGACTTTTGAGAGGGTTTCATGCAACTTATATCAAAAAATTACCCACTCGGCTCGAAAAGTCGATTTCAGGACGATTTTGACTGGACTATCAAGATTTTCAAGCGATAACATGCTCGATCTCGACGCTCTCACTAACACTCGCACACCCGTACGGGAGGTACATAGACTGACCTTCGGAGAGAGGAGAGGCAGCGAGTCCCTTGCCCCTTAGTTCCCTCGCCGCTAGCCTGCGATGCGAGCCCGTCTCCCCACTCCTTTATTTTTTTCTACAGTTCTTAAGAATCTTACATTAATTCTACTGGCTTACCTATTGATTAAAAAAAAAGCATCATGAAACTTTTTTATAGAAAAAAAAAATAGGCGGTAGTTCCGAAAGGGACACCCCGAATTAAGAGTCCTCCTTCTAACATGTGAAAATATGCTGGAAAACGAACCCCAAAAAAAAATTTCAGCCGCGACAAATCATCTGTTCTCGAGATATCGATTTTTGAAAAGGGTCGATCTTAGAAATAAGTGATTCTTACAAAAGTTGTAACTTATCAGAAGATCGATCTTTTATATTTTATACAGTTTTTGTCTAAAACCATTTTTTTCTAGAAAAATGAGATAATAATGCTTCATCTATCGCGCTATGTTCGTTAGACGCTGTATTATGATTTATGATCATGGACGACGACGAAATCCTTTGTTGCTACATATGAGAGAGCTGGGTAGATTTGAAAGGTCTCTTATATCTAGACATTAGGTCTAGACGTGAACAAAGCCCTTGTCCCAAACTACAACAGTATACATAGCAACAAAGTATTTCGTCGTCATCCCCAATCATAAAGCGGCGTCTAACAAACATAGCGCGATAGATAAAGGATTATCCCATTTTTCTCAAAAAAATGGTTTAGACCAAAAATGTATACAACATTAAAGATTGATCTTCTCATGAGCTACAACTTTTGTATGAAACATTTCTCTCTAAGATCAACACTTTTCAAAATGAAATGGAAAAACTGATTTTATTTATTTATTCAACTTTTTCATGCTTCCCCGCCTGATCATCATTGTTCGTGTTGGAATTAAGGTTTTTGTCGAAAAAAAAGAACACTAAAATTCGGAAAAGTATAATCAATCTAAACAATTACCAAAATATGTTTTTAAAAACAATTCAAAAATTGGACGGTATGCCGTATGCCGGACGCGAAATGGTCTATACAAAAATGCATGTATACACATATGTACTTAGCATTATTATATGCACTCCTTTGACGTAAAAACTATTTACAGAAGGGTGAAAAAAAATATAATGAAAGATTAAAAATTAAGGCGGAAATCCGTGTACAAAGTTCGCTCGTTGATGTTTTCAAATTTATGGCGATTCTCAAAGAGCGACGACACAATTGAAAAAAAAAAATTATTGTTTTTTTTTTCATACTCTGTACGGATTCGCCATATGTATGATAAAAATTGCGAATGACTTTGGCGTTGCATTGAAAAAAAATAGAAAAAAAAACATTTTTTAATCAACGATTTAAACTACCAACTACAGTTTGTTTTTTCTCCTTTTTGTTTTTATTCATTCAATATTTTGTGTTCTTTGGTAGCATGGTGTTTGTGTGTGTGTGTGTGTGTGTGTGTGCGCGCGCGCGCGTGCGCGCGTGTGTGTGTGTGTTGTGTGTGTGTGTATGTGGGATACGTGAATTCATACGATTATATATACTTATATATATATACAATATGCATAAATCCGCGTTTGTATTGTCCGATCGTGACAGATGGTCCCATCGCCCCAAAAATTAATCCGTTTTCCTTTTTTTTTTTCGTTTATTCTTTATCTTCGTCATTCTTTTAAAAAAAAGCGTTTTTAGCGTTTCTTTTTTTCGTTTTATTTTCATAATATATATTTTTGTAATATTCTTGTATTTATGGTTTTGTCTGTATGTACATATCGTGATTTCTGGGATCAAGGATGCTCGGACGTATAGTTTTCGAGCCAAACGTGAGATTCCGTGAGAATTTTGTGAAATTTTCGAGGCATACCATCCGGAAATAACGAAAATTTGAAATTTGAAGGAAAAAAAAAGATTTAATCACATTGGAAATGCTGAGAAGTTTGATTTTAAATAATAATGATTCGAAAATTTTACTCATGTTATTAAGTGTAAAAAAAGGTTAAAAATGAATCGTAAAACATTTTTTTTTTACAATTTTTCTAAGAACTTTTTTCTTTTTTTTTAATTTCATTTTCATTTTCGAGTATTTGTACAAAAATTGCAAAACTCGCGATTTTTCATCGGTTTGAAAATTAGTAAATTCAAAAAAAGAATAAAATTGTTTAAAAATTTATATTAGGAAAATCAACGAATGAATTTTCGTATGACAAAATAAAATTTTCTTATGAATTATTGAAAATGTCTTTTTTTTACCAATTTATATGAACAATTTTTCGTCATTTTTATTATTATTATGATTATCATTCAAAACCGATACTCTCTCAGTATATTCAATGTGGTTGATTTTTTTTCAGACTCTTTTTCTAAACGCTAAGTACTAGAATTCTGTTCGAATGAAATTTTTGGTTGGAAATTTATATACTCACAACATCCTTAAGAGGGTCCAGTCACGCGAAAATCATAAAAAGTCCCTGCTGAAGAAATTGCGCGAAAAAAATCTTGAAAATCTGCAAAATATCCTACTCGAAGAGCATGAAAATAATTATTTTGGTGTTTATTCGGTGCAACATATTGATAATTGAAATTTTTTTTTCCCGTTGCATGGTTCATCAATGGAGATTTCTTTCATGTTCAACTTATCATGAGATTCAGATTGTATGATATTATAGAGATAATTTGGTAGAATGTTACTGCGTAAAGTAAAATTTGCCCATAATAAGCCAGTTACATCTTCTACGCATTAGCTTCGAATAGAATTGTCTACACTCGGACTGTAAAGAATCTTCTTACAAAATAATAAGACATTGGGAAGCTAATTTTGTTCATTGCTGTAGCCTGAACCTTGGGACAAGCTGAAAATACAACAATGTATGCACCGATGAGCAAAACTGGCTTGGCAAGATCTCATTCTCTTTCTAAAAAGATTGTTTCTAGACTGAGCACAAGAATTTGTATTTTAAATTATTGCACAGAAGTTATAGAGCGAATTGGCCAAAATTTTAATGCATGAAGAAGAATTTCCCACAAAAATGAATCTTATGACTGAACCCTGCGACAAGTTGAAAGTGGAAAAATTTGTATACCGATGAGCCAAATTAGCTTCGCAACATCTCAATCTCATCCTCAGAAGATTATTTCTGGTCTGCTAGTATAGGAATTTGCATTTTCAACTCATGCGCACAAGTCATAAAACAACTTTGGCAAAATTTCACTGCGTAAAGTAAAATTTCCAACAAAAGTGAATGTTACAACTGAGCCTTGCTACAAGTTTAAAATTGAATAATATCTGTACCGATCGACCGAGCTTACCATCTAATTGTTTCAATCATAAAAACGTTTCATTATCGTAGTGTGTTCTTCGCGTAGTATTCCCAACAATGTTTCAATCTTCAATTCTTGCAATTGCATCACAGTTTTATTTTAGTGATTCTTCGATTACTGGACCCTCTCAAATAAGTGAGAGTGAGAGAGAGAGAGAGAGCAAAAAACCTCCACGCTGAGCGAGCGATCGATATTTACGTTTTCAGAGTGGTCGTCCGTCATGTATCATATTGATATTTTACAACACATTACGCACGGAATACGTATTACAGTTATTCACATTATAATATTTTATACACCTCAGGGAAATAAACCGTGGTTTTTTGCCCTGCACCAGCAGGGAAAACCACTTTATTTCCCTTGGTGTATAAAATATCGTATTCACTATAGGGCAAAAAGTTTTTTTTTGACTCATGCGATTGTATCCTCGCATTCGTCGAAAAAAATTTTTGCCCTGTAGTGAATAATATACTATTATATTATACATGTATACACACGCGGAAATAGAACAGCAATTGAATTTTCTTTTTTTTCGTCCTTGTGCACTGTTCAAACGACTGCGAGCACGAACCTATACACAAAGTTTCTTTGGCCAATATTTACGTACGAGTATCAAGGTCGTAAGATCGAAGAAGAAAACAAAACAAAAGGGAAACATTGCGGAAAATTCTCGAGAATCATATTTGAAAAAAAAACCAAACGAAACAAATACTTTCGAAACAAAAATTGATTTCTTCGAGGTTTCTTCTTCGCTTGTCGAGGCATTCGTACTTTCGTCAAAAATTCTCGTCAACGCACGTTCATCTGTTTACACATTGCATATATATATATGTGCGTGTGTGTGTATGTATGTGGAGCATTCCACACCAACTCAGTGAACGGTTGACATATTTTTTAATTTCACCAAGGATTTTTCGAACGTAGTACGTAGTACCTCTGAAAAGCTTCCGAAAAAATTTTCAATTTTTTTAATGACTCGTCTATGATTTGTAAGCCCATCTCAAACACACCGAAATTGATTTTTATCAAACAAGAAAAAAATATTTGGTGTCCGAAATGAAACATTTTCATACAAGATTCAGAGTGGGACCTCGTTTTTTCCTATTTTTTTAATCATTTTTCTATTCTTTTTATCGTTTCGATTTTCATACCTGTTAAAAATCTATTATAATACATGCCGCATCTCCGATTTGATTACTGATTTTTTTATTGATTATCTGGTTCTAAAATACCCTCACGATTTTTTTTTCAAAATTTCCTATAAAACGAAGAAGAATTGGATTTGAAGGTATATGAATCTCAGGTTTAACTGTTTTTCAATTACATTATGCGGTAGCTCCGTTGACGAATATCGCCCCAGCAACTCTCTGTACGATCGTCGTTAAGACTTTTAGTAGCAGTATGCAAATACGTGTTTATATTACTTTTGGATACAAGATTTTTATATTCATGAAGAATTGTTTTCCACTTACCTCCCAAAAGTAGTACAAACGCAGGATAAAATCCGAAATGAAAATGATCTTCCTGGCAATCATCGTCGCAATTAGACCATTTCACGTAATAAATTTTTTTTTTTTGAAAATCTGTCTCACTTGTCGGTTTAATATGATTGTCAGAATTTTTTTTAAACTTGACGTCACGGATCGGTACGGTCAAAAATTGTTTATTGTCTGTGTACATGATGTACGCGTGAGTGATTTCACTCATGTTCAGGCAGCAACGTGCTAGATTCACTGTGCAGTTTTGTAGATCTCACGCGCAGAATGTGCAAATGAAGTAAACACGAACGAGTTTCGAGTTGGTATTCTCGGGTTCGTTCTGGGCTACTTCGGCGGTGTTGCCTAGTCTAATAAGTATATATCACTCTACGGCGGTTAATTGGAGAATGTCGCTCAAATGTCCAAAAATCAACGTCGCGCCCTGCAATCAACCGTGCCGGCCCCCACGTTGCCGTAGTGCTGTGCTGCGGGGGATGGCGCGAGCTCGTGTATGGACAGTTCGTAACGGAGTGGGGCCATATGCTAAAAGGGATAGGATATCCGTTGGATAAATTTATACGCCGGTGAAGAAACTGCCCCTTTGGAGTTTTCCTTATCCTTATACCGGCATCAACATCGTGGCGTCCCTAACCATCAGAGTTGACGAGTGTTCTCTTGAAGAAAGTCAAAAGTGTGCGTAGTGCAACGAGAATTCTACGTCGAAGAAAGAAAAAGTTATTTTTGCAATGAAAGCTATAAGGAGACGGAAAAGATATTTCGATGGTGACGAATATATTAACGACACTGCAAAATATAGAACAATAAAAATTGCGAGTTTAGAAGAACCTCCTAACCAAGTAAGTTTAGTTACGACTATAACATGTAGTTTCTCAGCTATAAAAAAATGAACTTGAGCAATTTGTAAGTTTTGTGTGACTTGTGAGTTTCATAAAGTTATTTACTTTATGTTTACTGCTTAAATTAGATTATGGCTTGTATTAAAATTTCTCTACCGGGCATATTTACGACGATTATTTACAGATGATTTTTTGTTTTAGGTGCCGCTTTGCCTCCGGAGAGAGCCAGGATCATCTGTGTCTCTGTGTTGCGTAAGTACAATAAATCAGGAAACCTCATCGATAAAATCTATTGCCCAAGGAACTTTTTGGGAACAAAGACTATCGAAGGACAAATTTCTGGAATCCGAATGTCACTTGGATATATGGGATTTAACTTTGATAGCGTCCAGCTTTGAAAAGTTCATTGCGCATTAGGTTTCATCGGTGCGCTGTCCTGATTTTTCGCAGACCATCTCTGCAAACAACTCTGAGCATGGAATTATTGATCAAATCTTTATCTATGAAATAGAAATTCATTCAAATGATGAGTAAAAACTTTTATTAAAAAAATCACAAACTTTATGATTTTTTCAAAAAAAGTTTTTTCCAATCATTTGAATGATTTTTTAATTAAAAAGCATTCAAATGATTCAAATCATTCAAAATTTTCAATGAATTCATTCAAATTTTATTGAATCATTCAAATGATTCAATCATTCAAAATTTTAAATATAAAATCATTGACATGATAGAAAAAACTTTTGTTAAAAAAATAATCATAAAGTTTATGATTTTTTTTTCGACGGAAATTTCCCGCAACGAATAAAAAAAACACAAACTTTATGATTTATCTCTAACAAAAGTTTTTTCTTATCATTTGAATGATTTTCTATTTCATCGATAAAGATTAGATCAATAATTCCATGCTCAAAGATGTTCGCAGAGATGGTCTGCGAAAAATCAGGACAGCGCACCGATGAAACCTAATGCGCAAGGAACTTTTCGAAGCCAGAGGCTATCAAAGTCAAATCCCATATATCCAAGTGACATTCGGATTCCAGAAATTTGTCCTTCGATAGTCTCTGTCCCCAAAAAGTTCCTTGGGCAATAGATTTTATAGATGAGGTTTCCTGATTTATTGTACTTACGCAACGCAGAGACACAGATGATCCTGGCTCTCTCCGGAGGCGAAGCGGCACCTAAAACAAAAAACCATCTGTAAATAATTGTCCCTAAGGGAAAAACCAGCAAATAATATTATCTTAAGCCTTAAAGAAATTAATCAAAAGGGTAAATATTAAATACTCCCCGTCAAAGTAAAATCGGTCCCGGAAGGCCGAAAGTCGAAGACGCTGCGAGCTGCAGCAATAACCTAAAACCAAAAAATCGAGTGATAAAAAAATTCAGATCATAATAGAATCGTAATTAAATAATTATCAAGTGATATAATTACTTACTAGGAAAAAAAAGTAATCAGGAAATACTTGATTTCCAGAACGAATGCTGTTTTCCATGGGCTGCTGTATGAATCACATGTCAAATGCCTTACTTTGAGCTCATATATCTCAGCATTCACATGGGCAAAATTTTGTCAACAAGTTTTAAAAAATGTTATGTATCAAAAGATATAAAAAAATACTTTCACTAGGAAATATAACATGTGTTGGATTGTCGCGTGAGAAATAATTTCACGGTGTCCAAACCTAACCGACCAAAAGTAGAAAAACATGCATTGGAAATCGTCGGAAGACAGTGAACCGCAATATTCACGCAATTCATTGATTATCGATATCTAATAATCCTAATTGTGAAATATTTTAGGAATCTAAGTGTGTACTTTACGATTTTGACCGCTTTTTCTTCACTTGTAAATGTAAGGCTACCTCACATATAGGCTGGTTCCATTTCAAACCGCCCAGCAAGGTCGGGACGAAAAATTCAAACGACTTGTAAATAATTTATGTGATTCTTTGGGTAATTTAAGGGGACCCGTATTTGGTCATTTCGCTCTAAAAAAATTTCATCTCTCTGCACGGCTATTACCATTTTTTGTGAAAAATTCGTTTTTACAGATTGCGTAAATTTACTGTTTTTTTTTTAAGTGCTATAACTTTTGAACGAATTAACGGATTTGAATGATTTTTTTTTCAAAATGTGCGTATTTTTATCTTCTTTAAGAAAATTTTAAGTTCAGGAAGATCGACACAAAATCGCCGGAGTTTTCAACGTCATATAAAATAATCCGAACAAATTCAACCCCGATTTTCGGGAATTGCATATGTCGCATTCCACGTCAACTCAGCCACCCCGTTTTTTTTATTGTCTCGAAAAAATTATTCAGTATGGGCATTTCAAAGGGCAATATATCCATGACATTTTACCAAAATTTCATCCCCCCACTATTTTTGGTTCTCGAGATAAGGATTAATGAAGTCTCAATTTTGTAAAAATCATAACTTCGTGACTACTAATCGGATTTAAACGATTAAAAAAAGAATCTTTTTTATTTTTTTTTGCCCTTTTCGAAAAAAAATATGTCATCATCGGATAAAAGCTCATTAGACAGTTTTCGGGGTAAATTAACAAAAAACAATTTTTCCCTCTTCACTGATGCCTTGTTCCATTTTGAAAAAATCCTGCGGAGTTGTGTATTGCCTCCCTCTATCAGAAAAAAAAATACTGAGTAGAATTCCGATTGGCCTTCCGTGGAAAAAAAAAAATCGAAAAATTTCCCCGAAAACTGTCTAATGAACTTTTCTCCAATGACGGCATATTTTTTTCAAAAAGGGCGAAAAAAATAAAAAAAGATTCTTTTTTAGTCGTTATGTAAAATCCGATCAGCCGTTACGAAGTTATAATTTTCACAAAATTGATAATTTATTAATCATTATCTCGAGAACCAACAATGGTGGGGGGACGAAATTTTGGTAAAATTTCATGGATATATTGTACTTTGAAATGCCCATACTGAATAATTTTTTCGAGACCAAAAAAAAAAACGGGGTGGCTGAGTTGACGTGGCTGCGTTGACGTGTCGTATTCCACGTTAACTCATCAGCCACCCCGTTCTTTTTTGTCTCGAAAAAATTATTCAGTATAGGCATTTCAAAGTACAATATATCCATGACATTTTACCAAAATTTCATCCCCCCACTATTGTTGGTTCTCGATATAATGATTAATAAATTCTCAATTTTGTAAAAATCATAACTTCGTAATGGCTGATCGGATTTTCATGATTAAAAACGAATCTTTTTTATTTTTTTTGCCCTTTGTGAAAAAAAAATATGCCGTCATTGGAGAAAAGTTCATTAGACAGTTTTCGGGGAAATTTTTCGATTTTTTTTTTTCCACGAAAGGACCAATCGGAATTCTACTCAGTATTTTTTTTTTCTGATAGAGGGAGGCAATACACAACTCCGCAGGATTTTTTCAAAATGGAACAAGGCATCAGTGAAGAGGGAAAAATTGTTTTTTGTTAATTTACTCCGAAAAATGTCTAATGAGCTTTTATCCGATGATGACATATTTTTTTTCGAAAAGAACAAAAAAAATAAAAAAGATTTTTTTTTAATCGTTTAAATCCGATCAGTAGTTACGAAGTTATGATTTTTACAAAATTGAGACTTCATTAATCATTATCTCGAGAACCAACAATAGTGGGGGGATGAAATTTTGGTAAAATGTCATGGATATATTGTCCTTTGAAATGCCCATACTGAATAATTTTTTCGAGACAATAAAAAAAACGGGGTGGCTGGGTTGGGTGGAATGTCCCATTTTTTTTTTCTCTCACCAATTTTTTCTCGAATAGTTCTTTAAAGATACTAACTCTTCGCACAAGTTTCGTTAGCGGATTAGTTCTGTAAAAAGAGTTATGAATTTTTCAATATCACGAATTTTTGATAATTTCAGGTAGCTTATATTTTGTACTGTAAATCGATTTCTTTATGTCGCTACATTGTTTCTTTCTGTTTAATACATATATACGACGAAATAAGTGGGTAGGAAAAGTATGAAAAATCCATTCAAAAATAAGACTATATTAATCCCAAAACAGTTCAATATTACAATAAACATGAATATATATGAATAAACATGAATATATATGAATTCATGTTTATTGTAATATTGAACTGTTTTGGGATTAATATAGTCTTATTTTTGAATGGATTTTTCATAATTTTCCTACCCACTTATTATCAAAAATTCGTGATATTGAAAAATTCATAACTCTTTTTACAGAACTAATCCGCTAACGAAACTTGTGCGAAGAGTTAGTATCTTTAAAGAACTATTCGAGAAAAAATTGGTGAGAGGAAAAAAAAATATGCAATTCCTGAAAATCGGGGTTGAATTTTTTCGGATTATTTTATATTACGTTCAATAACTCCGGCGATTTTGTGTCGATCTTCCTGAACTTGAAATTTTCTCAAAGAAGATAAAAATACGCACATTTTGAAAAAAAATCACTCAAATCCGTTAATTCGTTCAAAAGTTATAGCACTTTAAAAAAAACAGTAAATTTACGGAATCTGTAAAAACGAGTTTTTGACAAAAAAATGGTAATAGCCGTGCAGAGAGCTGACATTTTTTAGAGCAAAATGACCAAATACGGGTCCCCTTAAATTGCCCAAAGAATCATATCAATTATTTACAAGTCGTTAAAATTTTTCGTCCCGACCTTGCTGGGTGGTTTGAAATGGAACCAGCCTATAGTAAAGCCTCGCAAAACAAAAATATGTCGTATTTTTAATATTTTCCTTTCCTAAGTATCCGTATCAGAAATATTTGAGTCACTCAGTTTCAATGATTCAATCAGTGCGATTATCACTTATCCAACCAGTGAATTTCACCACCCCAATTAGTGATTCGAATTCACTGGATGAATTACACTAGGACCTCGATTTAATAGACAGTCTCCACCATGTCGCATTTATCGATCGGTTTTTCGCGTGGTGGGGGACGCTTAAAGTCTCTACGATCAGGCCCGTAGCACGGAGTGCCGATGCGCGATTTAACAAGGTGCGATGCGGAGTCGGTCCCACCACTGGTCGTTAAATCGAGGTCCTAGTGTAGTGACTTTTCACTGATTTCTGGTTGTAACGCATTAAAAGAAAAAAAGAAAACCTCTAAGTATAAAACGCGTATCCAATAATAATTTTCGACAAATTTATTTTCAGACTGCAAGTAACCTTCATCAATACCGGGCACAGGTTGACGATATTCGTGAAATTGAAGAACCCGATACGGTTGATATACGTGAAATTGAAAAACCCGATGCGGTTAGTTCTTAATGCTAATGTTAAAAATCCATTAATATAAAAAGTTCCGAGTCTTTTCTTTCTAATGGCAAACATGGTTGGTACGATGACAATCAAGTCATATACGTGTCATGGCTTTTGATAAATGAGATCGTGAAAAATTGTAGTGAAAACGGGTCGTTTGGCTCATTTACTCAATTTCACATGAGTGAGATATTGTAGTTTCACTTGCTCTGAAACGAAATCTTATAGCGATACCGACAGAAAAGTGGACCTCGGGATATGGTTTTGGAAAATAATTGTATCGGTCGCTAAAATAATAAGTTAACTTGAGGCCGATTTTTTATGAAGCCGCCCAGCAAGGTCTAAACGGAAAATTCAATTAATTTTGAAAACATATACATCATCCTTTGGCGAATTTAAGGAGACCCGCATTTTTTGGTTTTGCTCTAAAAATGTTTGACTCGCAGCATAGCAATGCCATTTTTGAACAAAATCCCGTTTTGCAGATTTCGTAAAATTAATTTTTTTAAAGTGCCATAACTTTTGAATCAATCGACCAAACTCTTTCCAAACCCAAATTCTTGTGCATAAAATAATAAGTCTACCGCAGCGTATGTTATTCCATTGATTTTCTGTCTTCTCCATGAACACACTGTAATGCTTTGGTAATCAAACAAAATATCAATCAAATCAATATATCAAACAAATATATTCTAATATATTAATAATGAGGAAATTAATTAATATTATTAATTATTTAATATTATTAATATTTTCTAAAGGGTTGTCAAAGTCATGACCAGTATTCATTAATTTTCGATTTTTTGTAACGGTTCTATGATTAAATAATGGAGCCGAAATATAATTGTGTAATATTCTTATCTCTAGATCGTATCATTTGATGATAATGATGCCTCAGGAGAAAGTGATATACGCAGAAATAACGAAGAGTTTCAGTCATCGGTACCTTGTGAAAACCAACCAAGAAACCTTCACGATTTATTACAAACTCCAGGGTTCTGTGATGCTATAACAACACCGATAGAAAGAAGTCCTGCAGAACTATTGTTAATGGTACTCAAGTATTCCATAGTTAATAAGTTACCATTAACGTCAACATCGAATTTGATGCAACTAATAAATAGTATATTTGCTATGCCCGTAACACCAGAATCGCGATATATGATAGACAAGTTTTGCAATTGTAAATATAATGCGGAATTTCACGCTACATGTCCGAATTGTACTATGTACATCGGTAAATTGAGAACTTTACATGAAACTGCCAAATGTACGAAATGTAACACGGTCATCAATGTGTCGAGTCCATCATCCACAAATTATTTCGCAATAGTTGATCCTTCGGATGCAGTAGCCGATTATTTAAATGCGTATGAGGATTATTACAGCTTTGTAATGAAAGAAAGACGTTACGAGAAAGGTCGTATCAGAGATGTATATGACGGGAAATGTTACAGGAGTTTCGTTAATATTTTACCAGAATGTACGAAACAACAGTACGCTACCACAACATTCAACACAGATGGGGCGCCAGTGTTTGAGTCCTCCACCTATTCCATTTGGCCCATCTATATTATGCTTAATGAATTGCCTCCTGAAGATAGATTCAATAAATTGATCGTCTGTGGTTTATGGTTCGGGAAAAGCAAACCTCAGATGAGTATATTCTTAGATACATTTGTTGATAAAATTAATGAGCTTTCAACTGTGGGAATATCTTGCTCAATTAAAGGAGAACCACTCAATGTCAAATTATACGCATTAATCTGCTGTGTAGACACTGTGGCTCGTTGTTCCATGAATGGAACGATGCAGTTCAACGCATTTTTTGGATGTGATTGGTGTCTGCATCCGGGTGAATGGGTGGGTGGTAGCATGCGATATCCTCTGCTGGAACGCACAGTTCGAGATAGAGACATGAAAAATACGATAAAATTGATGAGGGAAGCAGTACAGAAAGGTCTTCCAATTTTTGGAGTAAGAAATGCTTCTCCGCTAATAAACTTGACCTTCTTTGATATTATCAGAGGTTGTGTTCCTGATTATTTACACTGTTTTCTTGCTGGTGTTGCAAAGCAGTTGACTGAGTATTTGATCAAATCTACTACTACAGCTGATCTTAAAGTTCTCGAGGTACGTTTATTGAAAGTTAAAGCTCCTAACCAGCTTGGTCGCTTATCTAGGCCTCTGAAAGATAGAGCCCAGTGGAAGGCGCGTGAGTGGGAGAACTGGCTCCTGTATTATAGTATACCGGTTCTTGAATCTGTAATAAATAGGCAGGTACTCAAACACTGGAGCCTGCTAGTTGGAAGTCTACATACACTTTTAAGAACTGACATTACAATTGAAGAGTTAGATGAGGCAGACCGCATGCTTCACGAATTTGTCTGTGGGATGGAAAGAATTTATAGCAAAACTGCGATGACTTACAATGTTCATCAGCTATTACATATTTGTAGGAGTGTATACGATTGGGGGTCATTATGGGCACATTCTACATTCCCATTTGAGTCGGGAAATCATCAATTGCTCAGTTCAATTCATTGTGCCAGAGGAGTAAATCAACAAATACTTCGGTATTTGAATATCCATCGTACGGTGGACATTCTTGAAAAATGTCTGTATCCGTTTGCTTCGCCTATTGTTGCACAGTATTGTACGGGCTTAGCCAAACCACAGACAAAAAAATGCCTCAAAAAATCGGACGTCACATATTTTGGAAGTACGACTATAATTAATAAACCTTTACTAAACAAGTTCCAATTATCACCAAACACAATGACCTTCATGAGAATTGTGAAGAATGGTTGTTTGTATGCTTCTGCTGAAAAGGAAAACCCACGTTCGTGCAATTCATTTGCGCAACTTTCTAATAAAGCATACATAAAAATTCTCAAGTTCATTGTTGACGAAGAGCAGAATAAACAATTAGTTTTATGTAATAACATACAAACAACGTCAAGCGAATTTGCAGAATCGCTACGAAAAATTACTCGAATACAGAATGATATAATAGCTGTAGAAGTAAGCCATATTGACAAGGTCTGTGCATTCCTCAATGTTACGGATGTGAAGTATATTTGTACAGTACCAAATTTATGGAAATATTGAAGAGTTGATACAGTACAGACGAAGATAAAAGTGACATGGCTACTTCATCCCAGTCTTTTTTTTAAATTCTATTAATTATTAATTTCTTAAGTTGACATTGTCTGGTCTTCAAACAAACTGGGTGTCCCACAATTCGTAATCGATATTCTGCAGTCTCAATAATTATCAAAGATCGAAGCGAAATATTCCTACCCATATTTTATGAAACAATAGCCCTTATTCCGATGACGAAAGAACTGTGGTATTTTTTAAACAATGAAAAACCTTCAAATTCGAAAGTTCCACACAATCTTGACTGGATTTAATGAATTCCTTTTAGTATGAGAGATTTTTTCCGACGGTTTATTATTTTTTAAAGAATTATATAATTTTTTTAAAATTAACGATACTAAAAAAAGAATTCGTACTAAAGTCAGTACTCTGACTTTTTATACAATTTTATTTAAGTATTGATTTGTCTTAAAAGTGATTGTTGATATTTCTTTCTCAATCTGAGTTTTTTTTTCGCTGACCTTGTTATGAATGAATAACAGGAGAAACTATTTTGTTTCATCAATTCTATCTAATAATATACTTTCGTCAAGCAATGATGCTACATCGAAGAATCACGATGTAGCATCATTGCATCACTCCAGGATCCTGCCGAATTGAAAAATGAATGGAAATAGAAGAAATCATTGCAAATTTTGTTTTCCTGCGGTTTAGAACAAACATGTTTGAGAAAATTTTGATTTCCTTTTTAGTAGGATCGAGCCTACGAGTCAATGCATCAGTTTTTATTTTTTATTTTTTCCTTATTTTGAAAACGTTCATTCACAAAGAAAACCCCCATAGATATGACTTGGTCTCGTAAATTAATTCTATAATTAGCGTAGTCGAATATATGCTTCGTGGAACGATAGACGTATTCAATAAGTATGTATAAGAGGGTTCATTTTATCATTGAACACATTTTTTTCTCAATCAAAATGTAAACTCACAAAGAAAAGGGGAATACGCTGTGATTCTAGTACGTAAGTTACATTTCAGAAGTATTGACATCTGTGAATAAGTATGAAGCATGTTAATATCCGCAGTTAGAAGGACATAAAAGATTTTTTTTTAAACCCACGATTTTCTTGTTGTTTTTCATTAAAGGCCCAATTCCTTCCCGTTTTTCTGAATAAACGATTTTTTTTTACATAAACTGAATTACGATTTCATTGCTCTATCTCCCTGCATTTATTTCTCATTCGTTATTTCCGGTAGTTGTATTTAACGTAAAATTAATCGTTGAAGTAATTTGAGATTCATCGTTAAATGAAAATAAAGTGCGTTTCGAATATTATAACAAATCACCTAATAAATCATGTGGTAAATTGAATAATAAATTGTATACACAATAATATTATAAATTATGTAATAAACTTCATACCGAATTCGGTCATAAGATCTTGTAATTTATCATATGATTTAATGTGTGATTCATAACGTTTTTTTTTATATAATAAATTACAAAATCTTTTTCAGTAGGGTACAGCGCTTCAACATTGAACATGGTACAGAACTTGAGGTTATTTGACTTCTACCAACGGATCTGCTGAACGATCAACATATTCCTCTTTTTTATTTTCCCTGAGATCATCAATTTTCCAGATAAAAGCAAATGCATTTCCTGTGCGTAATTCACGTATGCAGATAAACGGGATATATTCTTGCCGAAAATTTCGATCGTCTTGGAGAAAATAGAGAAGAGAAATTTGGAAAATTCCTTATCTGGTAGAGAATCAAAACAGAAAGAAAAACGACCTGAAACTTTTTGTTCTCCGAATGGATCTTAATTTTGTCGTTTCATATGAATGGAATTTTTTTCATAAAAAAATCTTATCTAGCGAATCGAATAAGATAAAAAAAAGTCCATTAGATTTTTCTTCTCCGCGCCACGTGTAGGTAAAACAGTTTTCTGGTAAGCAATTGTAATTGTGAGAGTGAAAGCTGCGTATTGCTGTGTGTTTTACTGCGATCCCAACTTTCTTTTCAACGGTTATAATTTTCAGGCAAAATACGAGAACGGTCAGTTGCGTAATTGGTATGAGTTCTTACACCGACTCCCCTGAGGGTTGCGGGCTCCCAACACCATCTACCCTTGGTCTCCTCTCGTATCCGTTTGTCCCCGGTTCTATCCCCGCTGCCGGAGTTTGTCGCGCACTCGCTAGATTTCAACACCTGGGACAGAAACAGTCGTAGTTCGTACGCCCTCTGCCTCTGGAGCTACGTCCGAGCCCGTTTGTGCTTTTACCATCTGCTGTGCTACGGCAATGCTTCTCGCTGCCGGAGCTCGTCTCGCACACGCTAGGTGTCAGCACATTGGGACAGAGGCAGTCGTAGTTCGTACGTCCTGTTTTTGGAGCTACGTCCGAGCCCGTTGTGTTTTCATCAGCCGTGCTACGGCATCGGGAATCGAACCCGAGACATCTTCCCAGCCTTTCGGTCACCACACCAAGGCGCTGGTTTCCTTTGGACCTACTTTTTTAGGTGGATTCCGAACCACCGGGGTCACAGAAAAAGCACTTAGAAAATTTTTCCATTGGTGCCGACAGTGGGAATCGAACCCGGCCACATCGCGCGCCACTGCGTGCGAGCCGAGCACGCTACCCACTGCGCTACTGCTCCCCTTCCAGTTGTGTAATTGTTATACGCATTTTACCGTTCTCGTTTTTACATACTGGTACATACTATTTAACGGACTCAGATAAATTTAAGGTAGTTCTGGAGTTTTTTTCAAATCTTAGAAATCGCCTGAAATTTTAGTATGGTGTAGACACAACTTTCATTAACCGATTACTAATTTTCAATTCAATCTACTACTTAGTTTGTGAGATAATTGCAATTAAATATCGATCTTTTTGTACGCGATGCCTATCCTAATACGTGAATGAATTAGGACTTTGCTCACTTTTTTCATTATAGGCGCTAATCGGATCTTAGGATTTTTAAATAAAAACACTCGTATATGCAGTTCTATTGTGGGATTGATGTTTAAAAAAATTAAAAGTTTTGACTACTTAGTTTCGGAAATATTGACTCACCAAAAATATTAATAAAATGAAAACGTGCTAAATTTCGTGAAATTATAATTTCACGAAACGATAATTTATTATAATAATAATAATTTTTTTATAATTTATTATAATAATACGAAAGTATTGTGATAACATCCCAGAGCCTATAACGATGATAAAAACGGGGCCCTATCTTATGGAGCATGAGGTACAATTATTTCGAAAATTCACCCCCTCGTAAGGGTGGGTTCCTGATAATTTAAATCGCTGCAACTTTTTTTGTCGTCACTCTCAATACTCCACAGACTATAACGACGGTAAAAGCGGGGACCTAATTTATGCAGCATAAATTATGAGTTTTTCGAAAATTTACCCCCTCGTAAGGGTCATCTTTTAAATCGCTCAAACTTTTTTTGGAGTCTCTTTCAATGCCCCACAGCCTATAACGATGATGAAAACAGGGACCTAATTTATACAGCACGAGGTATAATTTTTTATATATTTATATTTATATATATATTATAACCCGGAAAAAACCGGGATAGAGGAACGATTCGGAAAAAAATGCGGCTTGAACTGAACCGGGATTCGAACCCGGGACCTCTCGATTGCCGGTCGAGTGCTCTCCCAACTGAGCTATCCAGCCGCTGCCACATTCGTCTCCGAATCGTCCTCATACCGTGTTACAATATATATTTATATCACCCTCGTAAGGGTGAGATCCTGATAATTTAAATGGCTCAAACTTTTTTTAGGGTCTCTATCAATGCTCCAGAGCCTATAACGATGATAAAAACCGAGATCTAATTTATGCAGCAGGAGATACGATTTTTTCGAAAATTCACCCCCTCGTATGGGAAATTTCCTGATAATTCAAATCGCTCATACTTTTTTTGCGGTCTCTTCCAATGTTCCAGAGCCTATAACGACGATAAAAACATGAAACCAATTTATGCAGAATGATACGATTTGTTCAAAAATTAACCCCCTTGTAAGGGTGGGTTTCTAAAAATTCAAATCGCTGAAACTTTTTTTGTGATCTTTTTTAATTTCCCACAGCCTGTAACGACGATAAAAACGGAGACCTAATTTATGCAGCACGAGAACAGTTTTATACAAATTTAACCCCCTCATAAGGGTGGGTCCCTGATCATTTAAATCTCTGAGTTTTTTTTCGTCTCTTTTAATATCCCGAGGCCTATAACGATGATAAAAACGGAGACCTAATTCATGTAACACAAGATACGATTTTTTAGAAATTTCATCCCCTCGTGAGGTTCCTGATAATTCAAATCGCTTAAACTTTTGTTGGGGTCTCTTTTAATACACAAAAGCATATAACGATGATAAAAATCGGGACCTACTTTATGCAGCACGAGATCCGATTCTTTAAAATTTTCACCCCCTCGTAAGGGTAGGTTCCTGATAATTTAAATCGGTCATATTTTTATTTGCGGTCACTTTTAATATCCTAGAGCCAATAACGACGACGAAAACGGGGACCTAATTTATGCAGCATGGGATACGATTTTTTCGAAAATTCACCTCCTTGTAAGGGTGGGTTCTTGATTATTTAAATCACTCAAACTTTTTTTAGTCTCTTTTAATGTCCCAGAGGCGATATCGACGACAAAAATTGAGACCTAATTTATTCAGCACGAGGTACGATTTTTCGAAATTTCACCCCCCCGTAAGGAGATGTTCCTGATAATTGAAATCACTCAAACTTTTTTTTTGTCCCTTATGAAGCCCTAGAGCCTATGACGACGATAAAAATGGAAACCAAATTCATGCAGCTTGAGATACGATTTTTTCGAAAATTCACCCTCTCGTAAAAGAGACCCTTGTAGTCAAAAATTATAAAAACGTATTTGGGGTCATTTTAGGGGAACCTGAAGCCTGGTGCAATAAGAACTTGAAAATGATTATTTTTTTTTGTATGACTTATTTTCGTTGTACTCCAACGATGCAAACTTTAACGTTATTTTTATTATAAACATCGTCGTAGTCCCGTGATGAGCAATGTGCTCCAAGAGAGGGGTTATGAAGATCGAAGACATGACTAATTTAGTCGGCAATCTCATTGTTAATCGTATACACTTTGACATTATTTTTCAATTGGAATTACAGCAAAAGAACTATCGTCTCCAAATGTAAATCGATTTCACACACGATGATGACGCGCTCGAGATTATAAAGTCGACGAGAAAGCTGTTTCGGAGCAAAATGCATTTGACACCGAGAGCATATTTTTTTTCTTACATTTGAAACACACTTGTATTATGTTGAACGCACCATTGCAGCGAAAAATCCTCGATCAATAATAATTCGATGACACGCGGAGCGAAGACGCGATGAAATATACGCATCGCGCACACGCGGGGTTATAAACATCGAAAAAACTATGTTGCATGTGACATCGCGCCACGGCTTTTCAAACTCGACAACTGCTGTCAGCTGTTAGACTCTCGCTGAAGAACTATATTATTGGTTAGAAGGGGTTATAAAGATCGCGAAAATAACCACGACGCGAGATTGTATGAACCGCACAGCTGTCAAACTGACAGTTGTGGAAAACTGACAACTGACAAACTGAACTTGATCACGAATCCTTGTCCGCCAACCGACCAATCACAGCACGAATAAAACGGTGACAATGTGCTCGAGATTTCGATAACTTCGAGATTCGATTCCCATCAACTTTTTAAGAGTTGATTTCATGCTAATTACAATCGTAACTTGTAACTAGTTAAAAATCTGAACACTGAATAGCTTTAATTTGTATTTAGAAGATGAGCTACATCCTTTTAATTTTTATTTATGCAAATTACATTTGTAATTCGTAATTAGAAAAGATTCTAAATACTAATAACTTCTAATTTGTAATTGGAAAAAACTTAAATGCTAATAAATTGTAATTTGTTCCTAGACTTAAATTAATTACCGAAAGTAATCAATTATGCCTAACACTGTTTGGGGGTGAGAGGAACCACGTATCTGGGTGCACCGGCGATGATATTCTTCGGTTGCGGAAGTCCCAAGTCCTGGACAGGTGATCTGAGGTAAAAAAATTAAACATATTTTTACTTGCACAATATTATATATAAGTTCAGCTAGAATGAAGAAGAAAAATTGAAAAATAAAAAAAGTGAGCGACCGAAAGGGAAGTTTCGTTTTTTGTGAAAAATGTTTGCCGTTTATTTTTTATAAAATAAAAACGTTTGAATATTTTCGAGTAATTCTATTCCGACTTATACACAATATTGTATAAAGTCAAAATACGTTTTATTTGTTTGCTTCAGATCACCTGTCCAGGACACAGGACTTCCTTAAGCGAAGAATATTATCGCAAGCGCACCGACATACGTGGCTCCTCTCGCTCCTAATATCATGTTTTTCCAAACTTCAAAAGACATTATCACGTTCAATAAAGACCGCTTAGTGAACATACCAAATATCAACATTCTATATTTATTATTTTTCGCAAAAAAAATTGGTGAAAAATCGAACATTATTCGGCTTAACAAAGTAGAAACCTCTCTTAAGGGAGGTGTACCAGTGGCCGCACACCACAAACAGTTACAGTTATTAAGCATTTCATGCTTAATATTGAAATTCTAATAATTGCACTTCACTAAAGTATAAGAAAAAATCGATTAACATTTTATGCGGAAAATAAATTATTTCCTTCTGTTTATTCCGGCCCACGTGTTATGGAAGCCGTATCATCGCATTTCTTACCAAATATGCTGAGGAATACCAAAAGATTTTTGACGCTTAGCGTTTAGATTGTTCGTGTATTCGAGGTAAATTATGGCTCATTTCGTTCAGGAAAAAGTAGGATTTTCCATGCAGCAGTTAAACTTCCCGTAAAACTCAATTGAATCAGGTAATCTTCGTGTTCTATTATTGGGACAAGCAAATCATAAGCTGTACCCCTGTCAAGACACCTTTCGGAGACTGGCATAGACGCACGTAGTTCGATAGGCCCAGTAGTCGCACAGTACGACATTCAGCTGTTTCACGGTCGGTGTCGTTACTTACATGGCATGCCAGGCCGGTGACATGGTGTCAAAATTTAATACTTGACTTTCCTAACTAAATTAAAATTTGGTATTTTGAATTAATCAGTATCCATTTTAGCGTGGTGCATTGAGTTTCAAATCGTATTGTTCAGATGGCATTGAGTTCCAAAAGCTAATGCTATCGAGATTGAATAATCGATGCTCATTAACTCGGGAATTTAGTGATCGAATATCGTATTGTGCGGACACTGCTATATTCGAGCTTCCCGCCTTTCTCGCAGTATAAGTAATTAAGCAACATTTTAATGAAAATTGCATGTGTTTTAGAAACTCGAAATCATAACTTCAAGGTGTTTGAAATCATTAATAGATCGCATGAGGCTGTACGTCCTAAATTGTATAGCAATCTGAACGATCCCTTAGGTGTGTGGCCACTGACACATTTACCTTACTCACTTTTTAAAGAGAAACAAAAAAATGTAATAAAAAAACAGGAGTTTCCATTTAAGAAACAAAAGTTAAGCCTCAATGGACTCAGCAGTGGTCCTGGACCCAAAAACTGGGATGCTCATCTGATGTCCCCCTTCATATGCACATGTTTGAACTTAGCATCTAATTTGTCAGCATCTCATATTATAACGGCAGTTCTGATAGCATCCGATATAGTTCTACAGTTCCTGATACTTTATAACAATAATTCTGCTGAATTAAGCACCGAAAACCGCACCTAAAAACATGAGATGTTAACGACCGGAATTTAGCATCCCAATATAGCAAAAACAAAAAACTGAACAAAAATTCGATAGTTCAGTCATAGTTCTGTAGTTATATGCCACACAAGGTGAGTTCCATCTTCTAAACGAAGTAAATACTTGATTTTTAAGATATTTATGTGGTGCAAATACATATCAATCTCTTAGGTACATGGTTGGGAAATTTTATTGCTCTTGCGTAAGTTCAAAGATATTTCCAGGGTTTTAAAGGTATGGAAAGTTCATTCGCATAATCACAACAATAGTTCAGACCATTGTCCATAACTCAATAATTATAAAAAATTTTGAAAAAAAATCCAGATAATCGTGAGATGCTGCTGTCGAGTGTGTGTTCTGCACTTCATTGCGATTTTGTATGATATAGTACTCGTACAGAAGAGTGAGACGAGCTCCAAACTTTAGCATCTCCTCGATAGTTATAAAAATATATATAAGCAAAAAAGCTGCACGGTCGTGAGATGGTGCGGTAAAGCAACTCACGACCGTAAAATGCAGTCCTTCGTTACAGTTCTAGTACTCCTACGTGAGTTTCATAAGAGTTATGGGTTCTAGTAATTTTCAAAAAATCATTAACAACTTTTATCAGGATCTAAATCATACAATCTGGTGTATTGGCATGAGTTCTGGGCTCGGTTTGGAACCTATGTTGGAGTTCTACTACTCTTTTGTGAGTTTTGGAAGAGTTTCAACGCATAATAATTTTTTTTTAAATTGATGCTGTTAAAAAGATGCTGATAAAAATTGTTAATAATTATTTAAAAATCGCTATAGAACTCTCTTCAAACTAAAAAAAAATACTAGAATTACAACGCAAGACCTGAAAGGAGTGCAGAATTCACACCAATACCATCGTCTCACCATTGTATCCTTGAGATGTTGATAAATTGTTAAAATAATTATCGGAAAATTACTAGAAGGCCCTTCTGAAAGCCATGTAGGTATACTGGAACTATTATGTAGGACCCGAAACGAACTCAGAACTCACGTCGAAACACCAACCTCTCACGACCGTATATTAACGGTACTGATAAAATTTATAATAATTATTTTTAATTTCTATATGGCAAAACTCTTCTGAAACTCATGAAGGAGTACTACCATGAAGGAGTACTAATGTAGGGCCAGAAACGAGCCCTTAACTCACGCCAATACACTGAAATCTCACGATTGTATACTTGTAATGGTGATTAAATTTTTTAAATAATTATCGAATAATTACTAAAAGTCAGAACTCGTTTGGAACTGATGCAAGTATGTGAATACTATAACGTAGGACTCGAATTAAACCCAGAACTCACGCTAATGCACCCGCATCTCACGATTGTATACCTGAGATGCTAATCAAATCACTTAAGGAAGTAACGCAACTACCCACCTAGTCATAAAAAAGTTTGACCTAAGTAGTACTTAACCTGGCAACGTCGCTTTTCGTTGATTGTGTGCGCGTGTATGTGTGTTCAAATATGCCGTTGACAGCTCATCAGCTGTATCAGTGAATTTTTTTCGTATTCGTTTAATTTAATCGCCAGTTTGATATGCCTAAAGAAAAAAAGCCAAGATTTTATTGGAAAGTTAAAGTATAGTTACCGAAAAGGTGTACCGAGCTAGAATTAATCAGCAAGAAGCTGGCAGAAATGTTCGGAGTATTTACGGTACGAAAAACTGCAAAGACAGCATAGCCTCGAAATCAAGGAATCAACATCATCAAAATATGTTGATGTGAAAGAGGAAGGCTGTAAATTTTTCAACGTAGAAACGATTGCCCATCAGCTAATATGCAAAAATTGTGATAATGTGCTGATAATTATATTTTAAATATGCTCATTTTTACGTGATAAAAAAAAATTTAGGTGTATAGGTATCTCAATTATTTGAAAAATAATTGAGACTGTGTCAATATGCCAAATATTATTTCCTTAAAAAAATATTCTACGTATGTAAGATAATATGTATGAAAATGAAATTGTATTTGAATACTTAATTTATTTATTTATTCCATTGATATTCATCCATTGATATGTCGTGTAAGCAAAACAAAAAAATTATAAAAATATGTAGTAGTTAGACTGCACGAGCTGTCACACGTTGAAATTTCAAAATGCGCGCTCATAACCTCGAATATGCGACGTTGCAATATTTTTAGCGAGGGTCCGAATATTCGCTATGAGTACTTTTTATTGTTTTTATTATTCCTGTCATAAGTCATCTTTGAATATTTTTAAGCCGGATAAATGATTATAAGTATTCAATCTCTCTGCTGTTTAAATTTCATTCTGATCTATCCATCAATTACGGAGATATGAGGAATAATGTACAGCTAACTCCGTGATTTCTCATAAGAGGCCATGTTGAATTGGCTTGTAAAGAGATAAAACGAATTACAAATATCTCGCGTAAAAACCCACCTCGGATCATAAAAATTTGTATGAGTTTTGTTTACATTATAATTGAACATTCTGCCAAGTTTGGTATTTTTCTGTCCATCAATTCTATTTCCTGCGTTACTTCCTTAATAATTCTTGAAAATTACTAGAGGCCAGAACTATTTTGGAACTCATTCAGGAGTAACTGGAACTTTTACGTAGGACCCGAAACCAACTCACAAGGGGAGACCACGACGTTGACATCACGGATTTTCTCCAAACTTTTTACACTTTTAGTAGTCCATTAGGACATCATAATGTGCAAGTAGTAAGGCGTACTACTCAAGCGTTTTCAAGAAAATCGGAAAAGAAGTTTTACGCGTCGTATATAAGCCAGCGCGTTGTATTTACGGGCACGAGGTGGCGGTGGCCGAATGGTTAGCGTTCAAGTTTCGCAACAGTTGGATGGCGGGATCGAGTCTCGCTCGTAGTTCCTTTTTTTTTTCTATTTTTCCTACACTGATCATATTCTTTCATATATATATTAGAATTCAAAGGTAACATAATGAGAAAAATACGTGTGTTTACATGAGTTTTATTGAATTTCTAATTTTATTTGGCTGTTCCCAATTTTTATTATTATAACCATTATTATATTTATGATAAACCCAAGTCAAAGATCGATAACTAAAGGTGTAAATAACTTTATTCAATAATACAATGAGTAATATAAGAGTACTGTACAATTAATCGTCGGATGTGTTTTCGGCATTACAAGTCGAAGGATGATATTTGTCATACAGACACGAAAAACATAAATTGAAACGGGATCTACTACATCGAATGAATGCGATTTTCCCGCACGCACAAGGAATCTTCAGAGTTTCCATGAAAAAACAAACGTCGTTGACATTTTGAAAAATTCTCTTTCTTCCGTAAACACACGTATTTTTCTCATTATGTTACCTTTGAATTGTAATAATATCAAAGAATATGATCAGTGTTGAAAAAATAGAAAAAAAAGGAACTGCGAGCGAGACTCGATCCCGCGATCCAAGGGTTGCGAAACTTGAACGCTAACCACTCGGCCACCACCACCTCGTGCCCGGAAATGCAACGCGCTGACTCATATGCGACGCGTAAAACTTCTTTTGCGATTTTCTCAAAAATGCTTGAGTAGTACGCCTTACTACTTGCACATTATTATGTCCTAATGGACTACTAAAAGTGTACAAAGTTTGGAGAAAATCCGTGATGTCAACGTCGGGGCCTCCCCTTGTCAGAACTCACGCGAAAACACCGGCATCTCACGATTTTATATTTAAGATGCTGATAAAAATTGTTAATAATAATAATGTGGGAGTTTTACTTGTATACCCCAACTCAGGGTTTTTACAATGTCGGAGCCTCTCTATTTTAGTTTATGGCCACTCTACTTTGGCCCAATCACTTTTAATCCCGTGTATACTGCCTCTTTTTAATTCCACTCCGGCATCATTATCCTCCTTCCTCTGTGCTCCACGGCTGCAGCCGCTTCACCCACCCTTGCCCTTGTATCGCATTCGCCGTAGACGGAGGGAAACTGCAGAAAACCTTCTATCGATACAGATCGGCTCCTACCTAGTCTCCCCTGATGGCCGCGCGAGTAAACTCAAGCGCGGTGTCCTGGGCGACCTAGGCAGGATCCTCCTTAGCTTCGATACAGTGGGTTTGGGTTTGTGTTTAGGTTTGGGTTTGGGTTTGGGAGTTAAGGGTAAGAGTAAATTCAAGCGCAGTCTCCTAGGCGACCTAGGCAGGATCCTCGTTAGCTTCGATACAGTGGGTAAGTCAGTGCCCAGCTAAGCGGCCACCATCCGAGCGATAAGAACCACCTCGGGAGTCCAGCAAAGCCGTACACCGACCACCCACCCATCGCAGGAAGGTTTTTTGGGCATTTGTTTTATTATGGTGGGGTCCGAACCAGCCAGGATTGCAGAAAAACACATAGAAAAATTTTTCCATTGGTGTCGGCTGTTGGGCTTGAACCCGGGTCCAACTACGAACCCAGAGCCTTACCCACCGAGCCACTGTGCTCCTCTGATAAAAATTGTTAATAACCTCCGAAAAATTACTAAAGGCCGGAGCTATTTTGAAACTCATTCAGGAGTCTGAGAACTATAAGTAAGAACTCGAAATGAATCCAGAACTCATGCCAAAAAAGTGTCTCAAGATTGTGCACGTGGGATGCTGATAAAAATTGTTCATAAATTTTTAAAAATTACGGAATGTCAGAACTCCTCTGAAATTTATGGAGGAATACCAGAAATGTAACGTAGAACCCGAAACTAGCTCAGAACTCATGCCAATACAATAGTGTTACACCTTTGTGTACGTGAGATGCTGATAAAAATTGTTAAAATTTTTTTAAAAATTACAGGATGGCAGAACCCCTCTAAAATTTATCGAAGAATGCTAGGAATTTAACATAGGACCTGAAACTCTCTCAGAACTCATGCCAATACAATAGTCTATCATGGTTGTGTTCGTGAGATGCTGATAAACAGAGTTAATAATTATTTCAAAATGACTAGAGGCCAGAGCTCTTTTAAAACTCATGCAGGAGTATGAAAAATATAACGTAGGACTCGAAACAAACCCAGAACTCATGCCAATACAATAGTGTCACACGATTACGTACGTGAGATGCTGATAAAAACTGCTAATAATTTTTTTTAAATTACGGATTGTCAGAACTCCTCTGAAACTTATCGAGGAATACTAGAAATGTAACGTAGAACCTGAAACTAGCTCAGAACTCATGCCAATACAATAGTGTTTCACCTTTGAGTACGTGAGATGCTGATAAAAATTGTTAATAATTTTTGAAAAATTACGGGATGTCAGAACTCCTCTCAAATTTATCGAAGATTACTAGGAATTTAACATAGGACCCGAAACTCACTCAGAACTCATGCCGATACAATAGTGTATCACGGTTGTGTTCGTGAGATGCTGATAAACATTGTTAATAATTATTTTAAAATGACTAGAGGCCAGAACCCTTTTGAAATTCATGAAGGAGTGCTAGATCTATACCATAAGACCTGAACCGAGCCTAGAACTCACGATAATATACTAGCATCTTACGATTGTATACCAGTGTTGCCAGATCAGGGAATTTCTCCCTAGATTTAGGGTTTTTTTGGTCGCGTCAGGGGGCATATAGGGAGAAACATTATTTAGGGTATTATTTAGGGGTTTTCAGATATCGGACTTTTTTTTTGTTTTTTAATTTGTACAAACCAACATCACCACCTAAGCAAACTCAAGCCAAAATAAACTCCAAACCATGCACCAATCACATTGAACCGAAACGAATACCACGGGAGTAGATATACAGGGCCGGTTCTGGGCCACTAAAACGCTTCTGCGCATGCGCGAGCGCGGGAAATTCGAATTTGCGCATGCGCGTTGAATAATAATAATAATAATAAGAATTTCGTCACGCCAAATTTTCAAGAGATGCTGATACGATTAAGGAATGTTGGGAAAGGTGGTATTTCCAAGGCAGCCCTAGATTTCCGAGAATTGTTTATTCCATTAAATATTTCCAGGGTAATACGGATCAAGGAGGCACTTTCTCGAAGCTTTTAGAAGCTTCGATGACGCCATCCTATTTTAAGGATTTTTCGCTATTGCGTTGTAAATTTTTAAACTTGTGGTGTAAACGGAATTATCACGGTATTTCCTGGAACGTTGGAGACATTCCTTACGCTAATTTAAAAGACGTATTCGTATAGTTTGATTTACGTAAAAGGGCTGAAAAATAAACAGTGGATCGAGGATATTATAGGACACTGGAAACCAATTATTAATATGGAAGATTTGGGATGTCCTACATTGCAAGAATTGAGAGTACCAACATGCTGGCATCACAAATATCATAATGGGTTGCGCCGATAAAACTGCGCCTTCGCAAATGTCCAACTTTTGAAGAAATGGTATTTGGAGCATGGGACCCATCATTTTCCAGGTCGGTTAAATTATTTTCTAAATTCGGAAATTTGCGAGACATGAGGACTGAAGATATTGCTCATCTCTCAAAAGAGTTCATTCTCAATTGGGCATGGAACGATATCGATAATGTATGGGATAGACTACCCAGAGAAATGAAAATGGATGAAGCTATTATGAAGTATCGTCGATGTAAAAAACACCATCAGGCAATAAGCAAAGACGATTTTGATGGACCTATACCACTAATAAAAAATTGTCCCACGTGTAGACATGCCATGTAATACCTATGTATGTTCGAAAAAAAAAAAATAAGAAAAGAAAATAAAAAAAGTATTCATTGTGGTTCAGTTATTGCGCGCTGAATGAAAAGAGTCGTCATCGGCATATCTCTATCCTTATTCAGCTAACGTGATGCTTATGATTTCATATTGATGCATAATTGTACGCAGCCAACCATTGTGTATCATACTTCTATTGAGATACGAGGAGCATCTTATCACGGATATGTAACTTGATACCCGCAGGCTTGTGATACCGTGAGAAATTATTTTTCTACCTCAAAAGAAATGCGCCTGATTAATCGGAATATTTACATCAAACTGCGGTCTTACGATTGAGTATTCTGAGGAGCATCTTATCGCGGATATGTAACTTGATACCCGCAGGCTTGTGATACCGTGAGAAATTATGTTTCTACCTTAAAAGAGATGCGCCTGATTAATCGGAATATTTACATCAAACTGCGGTCTTACGATTGAGTATTCCGAGCGTTTTATCTCTGAAACCTGATACTCATTCGAAGATTTTGCGCCGACATCTCACACCATGCTGCAAGTGGATGTAAAAAATTTACGACGTAATAAGAATTGTTAATAACTTTTAGTAAATTACAATGAAAACCGAATATGCGATGAATTTTTCATCCATCTAGGGAAAATAACCGGGATATTCGGATGATCAGAATGAGTTTTGAAAATGAGATTTTTAAGAATTCTCTTTTTTACATAGAATATTCTCGATACATCGATATTTGTCAGCGTAATGAATGATCAGTTGGAATACGTATGTAAAGAAAGTTCGAGATTTTTTCAATCATCCAGAATAATAATTCATTCTCATTTATTTTATCGGGTTTTAAAAGATTTTTTAACCACACTCAATATTTTGTAATCGATTTGTGTAATTTAATATGGTTATGGATATAAAATTATTATAAAATAATTATAATTATTAATAACGTTGGAAAAATTATAATAAAAATTAATCATCTATAAATAATCAACAGGACAATTATCAGAATATTCCAATGAATTGATATAAAAAGAGAAAACTAATTTTTAGAGATTTTTCCAAAAACTCTTAATGTTTCGAGGCTTGTAAATAAGTATTATAGGTTGAAAATAATCTTAACCTTTCGACTGACTTATATAAAAGAAATTTCGAGATTTTTTCTATCATCGAGAACAATTATTTTTCATCGATTTTCTCCTTATTTAGTTCTATAGCATTTTGTTTTTTAGTCGTATATGAAATTTCATTATCGATTTTGTATGATTATTCAAGCGAATCATTGAATTGTTAGTGAATAAATGATTTTTTCTCGAACATTTTTATCATATCGCTCTCTCTCTCTTTCTATTTCCAAAAGATAAACAGCTGAGACACTATATAAGAGGGACCCATCGAATAAGGTTGAATAACAGTCACACGGACGACATCGCAGAGCATGCATCGAATCATTTTTTGACGAGTGTATCAAAAATCGATTACGTATTTTTTCCTTTATTGAGTTAAAATGGCATCACAAAAGTCATCAGTTTATAAAATCACAGCTCGCGTTCTGCGTTTCTGGACGAGAGTTATTGAGCGCGATATTGTGGAGGTGGTTGTTAAACATGCAATCCGTTCATATATCGAAAACGGTGGTGAAATCAGCATAAGTCTTGCGGGCCTCCATACGAAGCTATACAAGTGCTCTTGCGACGAGTGGTGGTTCATACCTCTACCGATGTCAGACGACGAGCAAGAAGATTCTTAAAAAATGGTAAGCTCATTCTACGCTATACATATGCTCGGTGTGGTCATATATTTTAGCGTTCGAGATTTCACTTTTTTTTTTTTTTTTTTTTTGCAGTTTGATCGAGAGTTTATAGAGGTGATAGCGGTAAAAATTATCGTGATCGCATCATCGCAGACTCATCATTATCATGGTCACCATCCACCACGTCACTCCTATGATCACTCACAGTTTTTTTGCTCGCATAAAAATTATAAAATGTACTACTACAGGTAATAATGAAAAAAAAAAAAAAAAAACTACTACTGACGAATGAAATGTAATAAAACGTACTATGGACTACTACTACGGATAAAATTTACTACTACTATGGATACAATTTATATAAAATGTACCACTACTATGGATAATAATAAAGAAAAAAAAAACACAAAGAAACAAAAAAAACAAAAAATTGTGTACGTCTCTATACATTCGAAAGGTATATTTTTTTCAGTATACATCTACTATCATCGTCGCATTGTATTCTTTGGATTCTCCTTCGCAAAGATTCTTGATAGATTTGAAAGGTATAGTTTTTTCCGTATAAATCTACTGTCATCATCGCATTGCATTCTTTGGATTCTCTTTCGCAAAAGATGCTCAACAGATTTAAACGGTCATGAAAAAATCAGGCTATGATAATATAATTTTCGGCGTCCGCCTAACTCTTAGCTACCGGCCTAACATCGATCCAATACTTTCGTTTTCATTTCATTATCCTTCGCAGAGATGCTCAACAGATTTGAACGGTCACGAAAAAATCAGGCTATCATAATATAATTTTCGGCATCCGCCTAACTGTTATCTACCCGCCTAACATCGGTGAAACACTTTCGTTTTCATCATATTATCCTTTGCAGAGATGCTTAACAGATTCGAACGGTCACGAAACAATCAGACTATGATGATATAATTTTCGGTGTGCGCCTAACTCTTAGCTACCGGCCTAACATCGATGCAATACTTTCGTTTTCATTCCTTCGCAGTTCACATAAGTATCTGCGTCAGCACTATTACGCTGATATATATTACTTATATGATTCTCATGCATTTCTAAGAAATATATGTAATTAAAAAAAAATCATAATGAATTGAGAAAAATGATTTATTTCGATTTTTTATACACAATACATTTATTTAACGATCAAAGAAATCATATCAATTTTACTGATACATGAATTCACACTTATTATATTTTCCGCCAACATAACGCATGTAGAGATGATTTTCTACCGCTGCTCGTGACACATCTTTCAGTTGCTCTTCATTTTCCAGCAATATTTTAATGATTCTTGCCGGTAAAAACACGGAAAACTCTTTGTTGACTTCTGCGATGATTTTAGCTCCGAACGTTGTCTTAACATTTTTGAGTCCGGAGATTTGATAAGTTTTATCCGGTTCTAACTCCGTTAATTTCTTCGTCGGTAAGAAATTATCCAAGCGGCTAACTTTGTTGATTATTCATAAATCCATATTCTTGTTGCTTGAGATTTAGTCGGGTTAATCGTTTAGTCAAATTATCGATCGCACTTTTTGATTGAATAATCTTTTTAACTTCTTGAATGTCTTTAAGGAATAATTCAATTCGTATTTTTAGTTGTCGATTGTTATACCGATTTTGCATTGGTCAGTTGCTTTAGATCGACTGATGGAGCGTAACCATAAGCTTCATTCTTATATATACTCCAGAAGGCTGATGATGCAATCTTTTCTAGAACATTCGATAACTAATCATTTTCAGAACTGCGCAGTTGCGATGATCATTGTGCAATCTACGCAGTCGAGGTTACGGCGGTACATGTATTAAATTTCAAAAGACATACCAACGAGATTTATATTAAAAAATTCTGAGAATTCTTATGCAAAAAACATTTGTTTATGTTCAACGATGGTGCAAGTATTAAATTTCAAAGAGGTAGCGACAAGATTTATGAGCATGATCAGGATTTCAATGAGCAACCCTCAGTTGTAATAAGGGTGGTAAAAGTATCAAATTGCAATGATCAACAATATTTATAATGAAAATTCTGAGAATTTTCATGCACAAAACATTTGTTTATCTTCAACCATGGTACAAGTATCAAATTTCAAAGACGTACCGACAAGATTTCATCGATCATTCCCATGGACTACGCAGTTTCGATAACGTTACATGATGGATATTCTATGAACTACGCAGTTGTGTCAGGGGTAGAAGGTTCGAGAAGATTATCATCCTGTATTATATATAAGTCATCGTTGCGCTGATCCAATCATTGAAATTTTATCCACTCACGAGTGAAGATTAGTGTATAAAAATGGAATCACAACAGTGTTTAAAATTGATAAGCATTATGGAAAATGCATATAAATTATTGGAAAATTTAACGAATGAACAAGTAAAAAAATAGAGAAAATTTGGTACTCAAAATATCAGACTACTGAATAAAAAACTGAAAACACCAAATCTATCGACTGGAGAAAAAACGAGAATAGAAACGACGATATCACTTCTCAAATCTTTGAGTGAAAAATTCAAGAAGAATCAACGACGAGGTGGAAATGTTGGTGTGCGAAATAAGATATCAGACCGAGTTCGTTGGGTGGACTTAAAATCAGCCTTCCAAAGTCGTATACGAACCGGTGCTGTGGTGAATCTCGTTCATAAGGATCTCAGATCATTCTTATATGACGCGAAAGTTACTACTGTTAGACGATTAACGAATTTGATCAAAAAAGAGGAAAATCTCAAAATCAATGTGATATTGGCATGTAAATTTTCCACGATAAAAAATGGGGATTCGATCGAAGAAATCAAGTACTTCAATATGAGAAATGAGGCAATTCTGACGGCTACGGATATTAAAAAATGGTTCGATGAGAATTTCACGGACAAGCTTTTGGTGAAGGTCGAAGAATTTCAAGAAAGAGATTCGGGGTGGTCATTGCGTGAAATCATCAATTTGGCGGTAAATATTAATCATTATGTTCCATTGCGTGGAGGCCTGTCAACATACGTCGAGTTACCACAAGATATTCAGAAGAAAAAGGCTGTGGTGAATGTGAAAAACAATGATGAGTTTTGTTTCTTGTGGGCTGTTATGGCAGCACTTTATCCAGTCAATAATCATGCATATAGACCTAGCTCGTACCCTGATTATGATTCAGTGTTAAAATATAACGGTATCAATTTCCCAATTGCCTTGAAAGATATTTATAAATTTTAAAAAATGAACAATTTAACGATCAATGTATATGGTGTAGACCTTGGTAAAAAAGTGAAATCGTACCGCTCTACTTGAGTAAACACAAATCTGATAAACCTACAATTCATCTTCTCATGGTTGAGAGTAATATTGATATGGTTGTAGACGGAGAAGATAATTTTGAACCAATTTATCATTTCGCTTGGATTCGCAATCTATCACGATTACTAAGTTCACAAGTTTCGAAAACTGATCATTACTCGTGGTTTTGTGATAACTGTTTGAATCATTTCAGGCTTCAAAGTTCCTTTGAAAACCACAAAAAAGATTGCATGAGCATTAACAAAACGAAAATAATTTTACCGGATGAACAAAACAAAATTTTAAATTTTAAAAATTATCGATACAAAGAAGATGTACCATTCGTCGTGTATGCCGACCTCGAATGCCTTCTCGTACCAACGGGAAATAAGTATCAAAAGCATGTCCCTCACAGTGCTGCATATTATTTGAAATGTACTTTCGATGACTCGCTCTTCAAATTCGAAATGAAACGTGGAACCGATTGTATTGAGTGGTTCATCGATCAATTGAAAAAAATTGCAGAAACGGTTGATTTTTATTTGAGTAATATTGTACCGATGGAACCACTCACATCGGTTGAAAAACATGAATATCACAATGCAACAAAATGTCATATATGTGAAAAACCGTTTACTTCCACTGATGTGAAACACCGCGATCACTGCCATTTCACGGGCAAGTATCGAGGCCCCGCACGTCAGGGATGTAATTTAAATTACTAAAAATCTCACAGCATTCCGATCGTTTTTCATAATTTTTCAGGCTATGATTCACATTTTTTGATTGAAGCATTGGCCACGCGATTCGAGGGTATAGTGAAACTTTTACCAATAAATAAAGAAAAATACATTTCATTCACAAAATATATCGAAGGTAGAAATGTAAATTTACGCTTTATCGATTCGTTCCGATTTATGGCGAGCAGTCTCGAAAAACTCGCATCATACTTGAATGATGATGAAAAATCAATCACACGTAAGCACTGCAATAGTGCCGAGGAATTCCAGCTGGTCACGAGGAAGAGAGTTTTTCCCTACGAGTACGTGGACAGCTGGAGCAAACTCGATGAAGAGCAGTTGCCACCGAAAGAAAATTTTTATTCAAAATTAAATGATGATAATATTTCAGAAGGGGATTCCGAACATGCAAAAAAAGTTTGGGGAACATTCAACATAACCTCATTAGGCCAATATTCAGATTTATATTTAAAAACGGATGTTTTACTATTGGCTGATATATTTGAAAATTTCCGGCGCAACTGCTTTTCTACGTAATGCTCTTGTTTGTTGAGGAAAGCATTCGAGGCGGTGTGTCACAGTGCTCAAACAGGTATGCTCATGCGAATAACAGATACATGGGCACAGATTATGATCCAAGCAAAGAGGAATCGTACTTAATGTACTTTGACGTTAACAATTTGTACGGTGCAGCTATGAGCCAATATCGACCAGTTGGCTCTTTTGAGTGGGAGTCTGAGCCGATAAATGTGCTCAATGTTCCTGATGATTCTCCTGTGGGATATATCCTGGAGGTGGACTTGGAATATCCCCAGGAACTTTTTGAGCTACATAAAGATCTCTCCCTTTGTCCCGAGCATTACATACCACCTAGTCCGGGAGGTAGCGTTGCAAATATAAAAGTCATAGTACGCCGGCTGATATTAACATCGGTAGTTGATCTTATATCACTAATGAGTGAACCGACCGTCAGCTGCACAAGTAGCGGTGGGTGTGGGTGTGGGAGGTCGCAAAAGTGGTAAAAAAAAAAATCAAGTAATAGTACGCCGGCTGAAACTTTTTTTTTGAAATAGTTGACAATATACTGAGCTGGAAAAAAATTGTCAGCTGCATCGTGGAGGGGGGACTATGCGTCAGCTGCTCGCATGAACTTGTAAAAAAAACTCATAAAATAAAGTTATAGTAAGCCGGATGAAATTTAACTGGGTGATTGTTTAAATAATTACAAGTGCAAAAACAATAATCAGCTGCGTGTTTAGCGGTGGAAAGACCGTCAGCTGACGCAGTAAAGATACAGATTATTTGAGCAATGCACAGTATCTTTCAGGGTCCAGCTGACAGAACTCCCGTCCCCGCACCCTGCTGACTGATTGTTTTCGCAAACGTAATATTATTACCTATTACCCTATCGTATTGTCAAATTTCAACCGGCATAGTGACGATTTAATGATAATTTTGGAAATTATATGTGTACACTAATGTCGTACGAAAACATTTTGTTCTTCCCTTTTTTTTATTGTTATACATGAAGGAAATGCGTCATATGAAATAAAATAGCGTGTGAAATAGGAATAATATTAACTAAAATAAAAATAATTTAAACAAGACGAAATATAAATATAAATATAAAAATAAATATTCGATCGACAAAATTTATGATAAAAAAGATTCGAGTTTTTGAATATTGTTCGTTAATATTATCTAACAAATCTGCGTCACCTACTTCGCTCACATTACGTTTCAGGTTAATAATGCTATTATCAGTTGTACATGTCTGTAGCTGTTCCTCGCGGCCTTGATATTGTTTGCGCCTCTTATTACAAAAAATGCACACGTGTTCCGTGGAATCTTGAGCGCGCTCAGCGCCAGATATATCTTGCGTCGTTGCTCCTTCGCATTCAGTTTCATGTGCTTCCTCGATTGTAACAGTGCTCAAATGTTTGGATTGACTACCAGTACTCGATGAAGTGTGTGAACAGACTTGTTGTGTTATTGGGTTGTTGTCTGTGTGTGAAGAAACGTCGATGTTTATATTTTCAACTCCAGCGTATTCATCTGAAAGTTGAGCATCTCTTCCCGAGCTATAAGAAAACCTATTATTGTTTCATATGAAATGATCTTGATAAATTTTGTATCGTTGGAATGTAACGAAATTCTTTTTTTTTCCATACAAGAGCCGAACATATTCACGCAGAGTTTGTCTGCGGTTATTAAACTTTTTTTTTCAATACAACATTCAATTTTTTTATTTCATTTAAAAAAATTTTTTTTTAATTTTTAATTTTTTTTTATTTTTTATTTTTTTTAGTTATAAGTGATTAAAATAAACATATTGGTGAATAAAATCAATATTATCATTCATATATTAAAAAATTAGCGCATTATTCGTCCGTACAAATCATAATTATTCAGTATCTAAAAGTTGGTACTGCCGACGTTGCCCAATGTACAGGCGCGTAATTAGAGTTCAGTCTTGGGAGGGGGGGGGGGGCATGGTACCGAATCCATAGAAAAATATATGAATGTCAGAAAACGTTGTTATATGATATATACCTCTCTTTATTAAACTATGAATGCATTGAAAATATTCACAACACTAATATCGCAACAAATATATTTTATGTTTGCACTCAAGTATATTATAACTAATGACTAATCACATTATATCCACAGTGTATATCACAGCATGGGTATTGGGTAGTAAGCTTTGCTCTTAACTATACTTACCTATTGAATATCAATTCGAGCCGTCGATTTCCACTGTTAGCATATCTTGTGATAATTTCGTCTTGATCAATCGATCTGTAATTATGAATGTGAAGTAATGCTAATCCTGTGAGCCGATTTTCAGACGTGGTATTGCGCAACCATGTCTTTAATCTCCGTAAGGTAGAAAAGCTTCGCTCTGCTTCTCCTGTAGTGACTGGCATTACACACAATATTTTTAAAAGATTTTTGATATTAGGATAGAAACTGGAATGGCAAGCAGCTAACGATTCTGCTGCTGTTTGTGGAATGTTGGTTTGCGTCTGCCAGTAATTTTTCCACCTTCTAAATTCGAGGAATAGCAATTCTTTATTCACATCCGGCTCTTGGATTCGATTGAGTCGTTGGAGGCAATCAGTGTCTTGGATATTTTTCAAAAAAACAGGTATCAAAACTTGAATTGAGGCCAACTTAGAAAACAACGGCCCAAATCGAGCTTTTATTTCTGTCAACAAGAAATCTAGAAATGGAATAAAAACTGCCCTTTTATAATATTCCTCCGGATTAGCAGTAGGCACATTCGATCTCTTAGTTTGTCTCTGGCAAGTTCGTGGCAAAGTCGGATCGATATTATTTGTCTCGCAAAATTGTAAAATTTTTGAAAATAGTAACGAAAATTCTGCATCTACGTGCACTCTATACTCTTCTATAACCGTTTCCAGATTTTTTATTTCGTTACCTGCAGCCATCAAAACACATTTTGCGCTCTGTAGATATTTACTGATTGGCAAAAGCAAATTCGTGACTACTTCCATTATCTTAAGACAAACAATAAACTCAAAGTTGTTAATAGACTGCAGGTAGCAGGAAGCCATGTTGTCGGTGTCACTTATGACAGTTAACGCTTCTACAATCGATGGAAATACCAGAATAAAATCTATTATCGCAGTATGTCGTTCGACCCAACGTGTTTCGCACAATTTATTTAACATACTCAATTTCGAATCCTCCGGCAAACATGATGATAGACACTTCCTACGAACGTTGCTATCTCTGATATACTTAGTGATTGACTTAATAGTTCCGATCATATTTTTGATCAGCTTGAGATCACAGCTAGACATTATTACTAAGTTTAACGCGTGACTACAACAGTGAGAGTATTGATCCAAGGGGAATTTTTCTAAAATTCTCGTTTTGACGCCTTTATATTTTCCGCTCATGTTTGATGCACCATCATATCCTTGACCCCGTAGCTTAGATGTATCTAACTTTAACAGTTCCATTGTTTTCATAATTGTATTAGCCAAAGCTTCTCCACTAGTATCGTCTACGGGTATGAATTTCAAAAATGCCTCAGTAACTACGTCTTCTTTTAAATATCGCACGCAAAATTTCATTTGTTCAATACCTGCTATATTGGTAGTTTCGTCAGCTAAGATAGAAAAATACGGACTCTTATTTATTTCAGTTACGATAGCTTCCGAAATTACCGTACCAGCTATTTCAATCAAATAATTCTGTACTTTCGGACTTATATAGACCGCATTTTTTGGCGCAGTCTCAAAATGATTCTTTAATACTTGATCGCCACATTCGACTCTAAACCTTAACAGAGCTCGAAAGTTACCGATATTCGCAAATTTGTCTCGTCTATCCACATCAATAATATCACTTACGTCACCTTCGCGATGGCCTCGTAATGCTATGTTTTGCTGGCCACAAAATATTATAGTATCAACGATGCTCTTTAGTTTAAGACGATTTTCTTTAATTTTTTGTGACACAGCTGCAGTTATCATTTCAGGAATACGAGGAGCTTCATTTCTATAGATCTTTAAAAAGTCTTCCCCAGCTTTTAAAGCATCTTGATGATACGTACTTTTCTCGTGACTACGAAAATATTCTAAAGCTTTTTTCCAGTTTTGGAACGGTGAATCTACAAGGTGGCCGAATTTACTATTGTGCGCTGTTGATTTTCGGAAAAGTACGCAGACCGGAGCAGAAATTCATTCAGGCTGCCTGATGATTCATCAGGGCCTGATCAGGTATCAATAAGGGGAGCCTGATCCGGCGTGCTTTATTAATGCCATATAAGGGCCTGATTAGGTACCAAAAAGGCGTGTCTGATCCGGCGTGCCTAATTTGTGCCAGATAAGGGCCTTAACAGGTATGAATAAGGCGTCCCTGATCTGGCGTGCCTTATTTATGTAAAATATGGACCTTATCAGGTATTAAGAAGGTGCGCCCGATCTGGCGTGCCTTATTTGTGTCAGATGAGGGTCTGAGCAGGTATGAATAAGGCGTGCCTGATCAGGCGTGCCTTATTTATGTCAAATATGGACCTGATCAGGTATTAAGAAGACACGCCTGATCTGGCGTGCCTTATTTGTGTCAGATAAGGGCCTGAGCAGGTATTAATAAGGCGTGCCTGATCCGGCGTGCCTTATTTATGTCAAATATAGACCTGATCAGGTATTAAAAAGGCACGCCTAATCTGGCGTGCTTTATTTGTGTCAGATAAGGGCCTGAGCAGGTATGAATAAGGCGTGTCTGATCCGGCGTGCCTTATTTATGTCAAATATGGACCTTATCAGGTATTAAGAAGGCGTGCCTGATCTGGCGTGCCTTATTTGTGTCAGATAAGGGCCTGATCACGTATCGATAAGGCATGCCTGATCCGTAGTGCCTTATTTATGTCAACAATTACTGTGTATTATTGTGTTTACGCAGTCACGTTGTTCTATCCAGCCCGTTGAGACAGCGGCTTTTCATCAGAACTCGTATACTAATGTCATTTAAATACAAGAAAATAATAAGGAACTAATAGCGTAGTGGTAACGTGTCAGTCATTAGGAAGGTCGTTAGGTAGGTCTCAGGTAAAATCTTAGGTAGGCTCAAAATTAATTTCGACGGAAAATCGTCCGGACTATGAAGCCGGAAACACTCGTAAAAAAAATAATTGCTAAATTTTTAATTTTTTTTTTTAAATGATTATTTAAGAATCGAAAGTGCTGAATTCGTCGATTGGAGGGTAGTGGGATCAAATCCCGGTCAATGAATTTTTTTTTTATTTTTTTATTTACAGGGTTTTGGCTTCATCTACTCCGAGACCTAAGAGTTTTTCCGTCGTCAAACGGTCGTGCTGCAAAATCAACGCTGAAATAGCATCTGACGTCCCCGCTGTCATTTGAATCTTGATCGCGGTACGTCGTATCAGATACAACGGCCCTCAAAACGATCTAAAACGTATAATCAAACGCGCATGTATTCTCTAGATTCATCGTTACTTTATCCAACATCACCTTGTCTCCGTTTATAAATATTGGAAGTCATGTGTTCATAGCATCTTTAAAATAATCCCATTCAGCGCATTTTTCAAGGCATGTTGGTTTAAATCGTTTTTCCCGCGGTGATTCGTCGAAAATCGGGCCATTATTATTGTTTCATCTTCACCACCCCAGTTTTCGTACACACTCTACTAACAGGGAATCCTGGGTAGGTCGACCTCTCCGATTTTGATCTAATTCATACATGTTTTAGTGCATCGAAAACTAAGGGAGACGTGGATTTTTTTTATCTACTAATAAACGGTTTAGAGGAGTGAAAATGACCCCCAAAGATGGGCACCCAACGGGGTGGTTTATCAGTTTCGAATAGAAGCATTTGATGTATTTGAATGAAACTAACACTGAAATGTTTCTATCAATGAACCATTGAAAATTCACCCTAGACAACACCTCAAAAAACGTGGACTTTGGCAATTGACCGTAAGACCTGCCTCAATTTTAGGGTAAAATCTCGAATGAGGAACCTTTTAAGATTTTTCGCCAGTGGCCTCCCTTTGCAAAGTCAATCTATACACTTTTATACTATGAAAAAAAAAATTTGAGGCACCCTCATATGCATATTAAGTTCTAATACACACTTTCATGCTACGCTTCGGCAATTTATAACCAATGATACATCGGATTACATTCTGGATAGCAATATCTTATAATCCTTATTGTGTAACAGAAACTGTTTACCGCGATGAGAATTTCCATACCTTAACTACGTGCTTCGACCCGTATCTTTGTACAAAATGACCCGTATCACGTAGTACAATATGATTGTGAATCCATTAAATGTTATACAACTTTTGTTGATCGCGTTTGAAGCGATAAACATTGCTGACAGCCCGATTAATAATGAGGAACGCAGATTGAAAAAAAATATTGAAAACGAATCATTGCAATGTCTGCAAGAATATAATGGGTGGAAATTGTGGAAGAAAATTCATTAGATTTTCGAGAGCCCTATAAAGAGTGTGAAGCAAATACTATAGAAGATAATGAGATGAAATGGAGTCCTGGAACACCATCAAACACATTTTTAAACGATGAAGAAGATTTGAGCGATGATTATAAAAGACGAGCAATCGAATTTTGGAGGAGCGGAAAGATAAAGAAGTTCAGCTTGGAGACTGTCAAAAACTGATTCAGAAAAGTGAAATATAAAGACCAATTATGACGTTGAGCTAATCTACTCAATAAAGCTGGTACATACATGGAAAAGTTAGCTTGTATATACATTGGCTAGCATGAAAAGTGCTATCGATGCCGGTTTAATTGTTTACTATGTAGATCTTCAGAGGTCGGCCCTGCAGGTACAAAAAGAGATAAGATATGAAGACGTTCGATTCAAGGCTTCCGAATGGTGGTTTCAGAAATGTAAAAAAGCTCACCTTATAACGTCCCGAAAAATTAACAAATTCATAACCCGAAAAACTATAGATAAAGGAACAGATTTGAAAAGCGATGCCGATAAATTTGTCATTGAAATTAAACCATATATTGAACAATCTGGCTTACAAAATATGTACAATTCAGACCAAAGTAGTTTTCAATTAAAAATACGTTCAAGACACAAAACAGGTTGAATGCCTTGTGCAATCAGTGTCATCGACAACTCACAGTCATGCCATACAACCGTACAGCCTATAAAATTTGCAGATGGAAAATTACTATAACCACTTTTCATTGCTTTAAAAGAACCTACCGGAAAGTTTGAACAAATTGTGAAGGCAAACTTTTTTAAACCGAACAATGTCTTTGTAACTGCTTCCAAGTCAGGAAAACTTACCTCGGGTATTTTCGGTATTTATATGTCCTGCGTTATTTTTTATTTTCAGCAATCTATAATAAAAATAAGCTCAATTCAAAACCTGTTGACGCTACATATGCAAAGTGAAATCGAAATCTCGATAAATATCATATTGACTTTAACAGAACACTTAAGAATATGGCTGGAAGAGGTCTTTTGCCCTAACGTCGGTTCCAAAAGCGTGCTTTTGATAAATTCATGGAGTGGGCATTGCACAGAAGTTGTCAAGCAGGCTACACCTAGTAGAAAAAAGAATCAAGACAATGATCATACCAAAAGGTACAACCGGAAGAATTCAACCATTTGATGTGTATGGATTCAGAATATGGAAAAATTGTGTTCGACATTCGTCAGACGTGGTTTTATTACTGAATTACAATCTCAATCTACATTTAAGAAATAACAGAATCAAACTGCAATCTTTAACTCATAATCACTCGATGTGTATGGGTTCAGAATATGGAAAAATTATGTTCGACATTTGTCAGACGCGGTTTTGTTACTGAATTGCAATCTTAATCTACATTTAAGAAATAACAGAATCAAACTGCAATCTTTAACTCATAGTCAGTTCAATCATAATCTTCACCAAGGTAATGCAGTAAACAGCGTGTGAAGGCGGACAGAGAAGTCCTTTCTCATCAACGATTCGACAATCGGATTCCAAAAGAACTTCATTCAGAAATTTTTTTTGTACATTTCTAGACTAGACTTATTTCACAAGAAGATATTCGTGCGCGCACGCTATATGCCTTCCAATAGTTGAAGCAAATCTTTGAACCTGCGATAAAAGAAGTTTGTTAAAATGTTCAAGGATGCTAAACGTACCGTTAAACATTCTTGGCATTCCAAGTCAAGAGTGATATTCAATGAGAAATATGAATACTTTGCGATACAATCAAAATCTGCAACAATCAATGATATTAAAGTCAAAGGTTCAAAAAAACAACGATTTCGAATAGTAACAATAAAAAAGATTTATTAACGAAATAGTTTTAAAAAAATAGTTCAAAAATTTGCCAAAAAAAATCTCGTATCTTATGAAATTAACACCTTGATTTTTATAGGTACATACCAATTTTTAAAGATTTTTCTCTCTTTTACATATTTCCGTTTTTGAGAATTTTGGAAGGCCATTATTATGACTTTTCTACGAAAAGATATTCAAAAGTCACGTATTTCCAACCAATTTTTTAATTTAAAAAAGAACGAAAAAAAAAAATTGTAAACGTATACGTATTTGGAAAAATCAACGAATTTATTCTGTAAGATAAAAAATGAGATTTTTAAGGTCTACTGGACCATAATTAGTTCAATATCAATTTTCATTATTTTGCCAATGCGACTAGCGTTTGATTTGCGAGACACGTGAGAGTTAAAAATGTTCGACGCGGCTAGCGTTTGATTATCGCGACATGCGCGAGAGTTAAAATGTTCGAAACGGTTAGCGTTTGATTCGCGACACACGCGAGTGTTGAAAAATGTTGGACGCAAAATTCTCATCGAATCTCTCTGTGGAGTTATAGGTAAGATGTGTTTCTATGTTACTTACATTGTATATAGAAAGACTCTCGTTGAGATTAAATTATTTCGTCACATGGGTAATATGTGTTGGAATTTAAAATATTCATTATGAAGATATCAGTAGCACAAAGATGAACACGAATCACGAATGGCCACCGACAGCTAGGTATACCACCGGTCTTCTTCTTCGTCTTCTTCACCTTTCATTAGTTACCGCGCCTTTTCGGAATACTAAACTATAATACAACTGGAACGCTCACTGCGGTGGTGGGGTTTCAGCTGTGGGAGATAGCTCGGAGCTAAGCAAAAATGTAATGTCACTGATTCACAAAATAAAACACGTGCAAAAGGGGTGTATAAGCTTTTTGAAAGGCTGCACCGGTGCAAGAGAGCACTTCACCGCCAAGCTATCTCTCTGGGCTAAAAGCCAGCCGTATACCGAGCCATGCTGGGAGCGTTGCAGTAACGTAATATTTAGGGAGGTATGGACATACTGTCCCCTATCCCCCAGAATTCATTGCGCGTGGCTACCAGGTTAACGATTTTGGCCACAGATGGCGCACAAAACGCGCGCTCCCCTTGCCCCGCACCGCAGCTGACGTCCACAAACTCACCCACCGCTCAACTTTTGCGCGCTTTTCTTGATAAATTCGTTATTGAAAAGTTTCAATCGTAACCGAAATTATGCAATGCTTTCGATTGACCGATAGCGTGTTGACTGAACAATATTGCAAATAAAAAAGTCAACATCGGTAAGCAAGCTTCATGAATATGAAGCTTCAACGCGATATTACATCCAGAACTCAGTATGTCCATATCGTCTAAGGCCCGGTTCTTCACCTCGGGTTATCATCCGGCTATAGTTGTCCTCCAGATAACCCATGCTAAAAGCATATGATATCTGTCAGGCAACTTTAACCGTATGTAATGAAACCGGCCATTAGGCAACTTCCAGACAGCCCGAAGATCTCGGATTCGCACCCAAGTCATATTTTTTTTTTTTTCCATTTGTCATATGCATTTACCTAGCGAGAGTACTAACTCAGTAAGCGATAACCCAATTCAATTCTTCTCCTATGCAGACTAACGCACTCGGCGCAACCCCACAGTTCTCCTCACGTGTTTTTTTCAAAAATTTGTTAAAACTTGGTCGCAGACCCAAATTTAACGTTTCAGGCTGCAAGAATGTCGCAAGAACCGAACATCAATATTTTGACAATGTATTTCTTATGCTGCCTTCATAATAAACTCAATAAATATTTTTTATTTTCAGGATATTTATGTAAAAAACGTGAGGGGAACCGTGGGGTAGCGCTAAGTGCGTTGGTCTGCATAGAAGAAGAATTGAATTTGTGAGTTAGTACTCCCGCTATGTAAATGCATATGACAAATTAGGTTGGAAAACAAAAATATGACTTGGGTGTGAACCCGAGATCTTCGGGCTGTCTGGAACACGGTCTTTCTGGAAGATGCCTTAGACGATATAGACATACTGAGTTCTGGGTATAATATCGCGTTGAAGCTTCATATTCATCGAGCTTGCTTACCGATGTTGACTTTTTCATTTGCGATATTGCTCAGAGTCAACACGCCATCGTTCAATCGAGAGAATTGCATAATTTTGGCTATGATTGAAACTATTTAATAATGAATTTATCAAGAAAAGCGCGCCAGAGTTGAGCGGCGGGTAAGTTTGTTGACGTTATCTGCGGTGCGGGGAAAGGGGAGCGCGCGTTTTGTGCGCCATCTGTGGCCAATCTCGTTAACCCGGTAGCCACGCGCAATGCATTCTGGAGGATAGGGGACAGTATGTCCATACCGCCCTAAATATTACCTTAGTTTCAGTTGTATCATAGTTCAGTGTTTCGGAAGCATGTGTCATTATACCACGGTTCAAAGCAGGTTGGATAACATACGGAAGCGAAACGGAAGCGAGACGTGTACGCATCCATGTCGCATGTGAACGCATCTCCGAATCGGGTGTGACCTCTGGGCACAGTATAATTTTACCAACCCAGGGATTCACCCTCAAAGCTCTTAGACACACTAAGGGTGCCAGCACATGGTAGCGTAATTTGAGTCCGTGTGTAACTTGCATATCCTAGTGATTCTAGTAATTTAACAGAAGTTACGCCATTCTTTAGTCATGGAGGTATATTGGATTGAATTGCGCGTAATGCATAACTGATACAACCAATTATAGATCAGTGTTTCTGCTGTGCACTCGAACGGAAATGCTAAGCAGATTTGCGATTGGTTCTTGTAACCTACGCATCTCGAAAAGTACGCGTCATGGGGAACCGGTACTCTACATACGAGTATGTGTGAAGCGAAATATATGAAATATAAAAATAGGGTTGATGCGTTTCAAATTTTTTGAGATTATGTTGCACTGACGCCTCCGCTGTTCAGTGCCTGAGCGTCATTTGTGCCCGTGCCATTGCGATCTCCATGCGAGCCGCGCTCGAACAACTCGTGTCCACAGGGATGCCAAACATGCGTGGACAAGGAGGCTAGCGCACATACACATTTTTACTAGACGATCACGGTCGTCCGTCTAGTGACGATCGCCGGTGACACGTGGGACGAGAAAACCCGTGCGCTCTCTCTCACTATGACCATAAACGAAAGAGTCCGAGCACTCTCTAACACTACATAGATGAGAAAGGCCCGAGTGTCTTCTCATTCTATATGGCCTTCGTGCCGATATACACATTAGGGCCCGAGTGGCCTCTCATGTCTGCACGGGACCGAGTGCCCACGCACACATACATACCAAGGGTTTTGCACCCCATCATCATACAACGAGCCCGAGCGCTCTTCCATACTACCACAGGCGAGAGGCCCAAATATACTCTCATCTACATTCGCTCCACGAGAGGCCTAAATATACTCTTATAAAATCACACGAAATTCGATCGAATCGAACAAAACAAAAATCGCAATACGAAACGCGCGCGAGATCGCGGTGGCACGAGCCAAACAGCTGTAACAGGCATATACGCATTCATATACGCAATCGGCATATTCACTTGTGCGACACACGCTTTTATACGCTTATAAATAATCGTTCATACGTCGTGGGTTTTTATGCCGCAAGGCTTTTCCCACAAGAGCCAATAAACATTCATAATTCGATGGCTCAAACGCGCGAGTTTTTTATTCGAAAAAACTTCAACCTCTATCCTTCATATTTATAAAAAAAGTTCAATACAAAACTACGAGGCAACTTCGCCTATGAAGAAGCTTCGACTGTACATCCGCCTTATGTTCAATCTCTTGATATTGATATAAAAATATAATATATGATACATCAATATCCCAGATAACAATATTCATAATTTATTGGTAACAATTATATATCGAAAATTATAACATTGGTAATTTTCCTTATGACATTATTATATAAGAATCTTGTAATTCTGCAACATCATTTCCATAATAAAGTAGTCCTTTCTACTACCATCGATAGTTTGAATAAAACACTAATTTATTCGAACTTTGTGATAGAGGGAAAAGTACGTTCGCTTATTACTGATTTTTTAACATTTTCTATTTGAAATAAAATGGCTGTAGTATTTTCTCTTTTTTCGTGATTTCTTACCGCAGAAAAGTAGTAACGTTTATCAGTCATTTATCAGTAACTTTTCGCCCGAGAAAAGTAGTAACTCTTATTAGTCATTCATTTGTAACTTTTTTCCCGAAAAAAATAGTAACTCTTATTAGTCATTTATTGGTAGTTTTTTCCCGAGAAAAGTAATAACTCTTATTAGTCATTTATTAGTAACTTTTTTCTCGAAAAAAATAGTAACTCTTATTATTCATTTATTGGTAGTTTTTTGCCCGAGAAAAGTAGTAACTCTTATTAGTCATTTATTAGTAACTTTTTTCCCGAAAAAAAAAGTAACTCTTATTAGTCATTTATTAGTAACTTTTTACCCCAGAAAAATTGTAATTTTCAGTATATGTTTATTAGTGATTCTAGATTAAAATAAAATACTCATATTTGTGGTTCTATTTTTTGCATAATTTCTTATACAAGATAAAATCAATGCGCACGTTCGTGGGCGTGCATGTGGGTTTGGATGTGTGGGTGATTTTTCTAAAGTATATTTTGTAATCTTTTCTATTTTTCAAAAGTTTTTTTTTCGAAAAAAGTTTAAAAAACGGGTCGAAGCAAAAGTCCAGACGGTTATGAATTCGGTTCAAAAATTTTTATTTCGGACCCAGAATTTTTGAGAATTTTTTCAAATTTTTCGATCACGGCCATCGAGGTGTTAAAGTTTTTTTTACTTTTTATTCATGCATGCTTAAATTTTTTCTTAAAAATCTGGAAAAAATTTTCATTGCTATTTGGAGATGGAATAATAGTAAAAAATTGGGATGGTCGAACGAGGTGATGAGTGGTGACGATCCAAGACGACGAGAAAAATATTCAAGTGTGCCGCCCGTGGATTCGAACCCGGGACTCTTCGGGCGACTATCTAAGTCTCGGCGGTCCAAAGTCTCGTTGCCCAAACTCTCGTCACCCTACGTTACCGGCGGCTATGTCAATGTTTGTGCGAAATGAGCACCACGGCTGTGACAGCTGACGTATTGTACGGGACTCTCGCCCCAGATAACCTAAATGAGTAGTGACAGTTTCACGGCGATACGTGATATATCTATATCGTGCGTTAATATAGGTATACCGCATATGCCGTGTGGTCAGTAAAGCCTGCTTGCCTTCTCGCTAGCTGCCATTTGATAAATACTCACTTTCGTGCATGTGGTGCATAATTTTTTTCCACAATTCAAATTGACTGGAATAAATACAATCAAACTACGAATCATACCACACTACAATATGAAATGACAGTGAGCCTAGCGGAAAAAGCAACCGGTTGTCGCCGGTTGTCTGGTGTAAAATGAACCTACAAGCAACCGCGAGCAGACAACGGTTGCTTTTTGCAAAAAAGCAACTGCAAAAGTGTATATGCAGTTGCTTGCGGTTGCTAGTTTATGGTGGTTGTTTTAAGTTTAGTTATATAAGCTCAACAAAGAACTGGGATTTCTTTATTTTTTATTTTCCAACACTTTTCTGTCGGTAGAATCTAAAAAAACAACTTTTTTTTTCCGTATAGGTCTGAAGAGAAAAAAATCTCAGTTCTCCGTTAAATTTAAACTCAATAGGGAGCTGGGATTTTTTTATGTCTTATTATGAAAAACTTTTTTGTCCGTAGAGTCTTCGGATACTGAGAGGAACTGGGTTTTTTTTTTAATTATTTTGAATAATTTTTTTTGTGTACAGCCTTGAGAAAATTAAAAAAAAATCGTAGTCCTTTGCAAAGTTTGAAGACTCTATGAACAGAAAAGTTTTACGAAATAAGAAATTTAAAAATCCCAGTTCTCTGTTGAGCTTGAACTCAATGGTGAATTGAGATTTTTTTCTCCTCAGACTCTACGAAAAAGTTTTGCTAAATAATAAATAAAACAATCTCAGTTCTCTGTTGAGCTTGAACTCAATTTGGCAAAAATTGTTGCCAAATTATAGCAGAAAAATTATGGCAAAAAAGTTTTGCCAAATAAGGAATAAAAAATTTTTTTAATCCCAGTTCTCCGGTGAGTTCAAGCTCAATAGAGAACTGGAATGTTTTTATTTCTTATTATGCAAAAATTTTCTGTCTGTAAAGACTTAAACTATTCAAAATAATTTTTAAAAAATCCCAGTTCTTCGTAGACTTTGAGGACTACAGAGAAAAAAAGTTTTTCAAATTAAGAAAAGAAAAAATCTCAGTTCTCCGTCGAGCTTGAACTCAACAGAGAACTGGGATTTGTTTTTCTACCGGCTCTACGGACAAAAAGCTTTTGCCACATAAAAAATAAAAAATCTCAGTTCTCCGTTGAGTTCAAGCTCAACGAAGAACTGATATTTTTTTATTTCTGCTTTTGCAAAACTTTTCTGTCCTTATAGAGCCTAAAACAAAATCTTTTTTGTCCGTAGAGCCCGTAGAGAAAAAAATTTCTGTTCTCCGTTGAGTACAAGCTCAACGTGTAGGATTGGGATTTTTCTATTTCTTATTTTGGAAAACTTTTCTGTGCATATAGTGTTCAGACTCTGCGAAGAACTGGGATTTTTTAAAAATTATTATTTCAAGACTGTACACTAGGGCTGTTCAACAAAACACTTTTTTAAAAATCATGTTGCTCTTTATTCTATGTGCGTTCATAAACAACAAAAAAGAAAATTTCTGGCGAAACTTGGGGGCTGTACGATCATATTTAGTACTGCTGCACATACAGGCAAGTTTGCGTAAAGTGACCCTTTTCAGTCATTTTTTTAAACACAGCTTAACCTTCATCGAGCCGCTTATTATATTTGATATGACAATACAATCTGCAAAATCCGCAGATTCTGCGACAATTTTTAGGACTACCTCAACCTGGTTATATTTTTAAAAACCGCAAATTTCACTCTATTAAAAATGTAGATATACAGAGTTGCTCAGAGATATTTTCCTTCGTTTTGCGGTAGAAAAAAAGTCTTGTGAAGTCTGTAAGGTGTACACGATAAGATTTAGTGGTGCCGCATTGATTGTAACGTCATTAAAAGACGGAGTTAGTTGGACATTAATATACAATCACAAAATTACTATGCTCATAAATTTTTTTGGTATATTTTGGCAAATAAATCTGCCATGCAAAACCCGAAGCCTGTGCGCGACAATTACTACTAGTGCCGCATCGATGAAATGTGTTCAAAATCCGAAACTCAGGTTCACAAACCTTGTTTCGCAGCATTTTGATTAATGGAGTTATATGCAAATGAGTTATGTGCGAAAATTAAAAAAATCTGTTCTTCGTTGAGTACAAGCTCAACGGGAACTGGGATTTTTTTATTTCTTATTTTTCAAAACTTTTCTGTCCTTAGTGTCTCAAACAATTAAAAATAATTTTTAAAAAATCCCAGTTCTTCGTAGATTTTGAAGACTATGGAGAAAAAAGTTTTTCAAAATAAGAAATGAATAAATCTCACCCAGTTCTCTGTTGATTCAACGGAGGATTGGGATTTCTTTCTCTACAGACTCTACGGACAACAAAGATCCCTTTTTAGACTCTACGGACAGAAAAGTTTTGCAAAATAAGAAATAAAAAAATCTCAGTTCTCCATTGAGCTTGAACTCAACGGCGAACTGAGATTTTTTTCTCTGCCGACTCTAGGAACAAAAATATCTTCTATTGACTCTACGGACAAAAAATTTTCGCCACATATGTAATATAAGATAAAAAATACCCAGTTCTCCGCTGAGCTTATACTCAATGGAGAACTGGGATTTTTTTATTTCTAATTTTGCAAAACTTGTCTGTGAATAGAGTTTTCAGACTCTGCGAAGAACTGGGATTTGTTTAAAATTATTTTCTCACGACTGTACACAGAAAAAATTATTCAAAATAATTTTAAGTAAATTCCAGTTCTCCTCAGTGTCTGAAGACTCTACGGACAGAAATGTTTTGCAAAATAAGTAATTAAAAAAATCTCAGTTCTCTGTTGAGCTTAAACTCAACCCATAACTGGGATTTTTTTCTCTACGGACTCTACGGACAAAAAAGATTCTTCTTTCGACTCTACGGACAAAAAAGTTTTGTCACATATGAAATAAAAAAATTTCTGTCCGTAGAGTCTAAAAAAGAATATTTTTTGTCCGTCGAGTCCGTAGAGCTAAAAATCTCAGTTCTCGGCTCAGTACAAGCTCAACGGAGAACTAGGACTTTTTAATTGCTTATTATGCAAAACTTTTCTTTGCATAGAGTCTTTAGACTCATCAAAGAACTGGAATTTTTTTAAAATTATTTTTTCAAGACCGTATACAGAAAAAAGACCAGTTCCTTGCAGTGTCTGAAGACTCTATGGACAGAAAAGTTTCGCAACATAAGAAACTAAAAAATCTCAGCTCTCTGTTAAGCTTGAACTCAACAGAGAACTGGGATTATTATCTTTATGGACTCTAAGAACAAAAGAGATTTTATTTATCTTTCGACTCTACGGACAAAAAAGTTGTGCCAAATGAAAAATAAAAAAATTTTAAATCCCAGTTCTCCGTTGAGTTCAAGATCAACAGAGAACTGTGCTTTTTTTATTTCTTATTTTGCAAAACTTTTCTGTATGTAGAGTCTTCAGAATCTGCGAAGAACTGGGATATTTATAAAATTATTTTCAATAATTCAAGACTCTACGGACAAAAACTTTTGCAAAATAAGAAATACAGTGGAACCTCGTGAACTGGAAAATTGAGTTTTTAGCAAAAAATCTAGTTTCCAACTTGTATATTCCACGACTCTCACCCTCTCAATATATCATCGTCCAAATTCTCGAAGATGGTTTAAATTCCACTGAAAAATAATTTTCTAACGGAATTATTTTGCCCAAATGTAAAATAAATGTTTACTACCCCGACTCTCGTCTCCTATGTTTCCTCCTACTCGACATCTCTCAATACACACGAAATTTGAATGGAATTGATTCATATTTTTAGGGGTTGTTCAATCATATCGAGTAAGAATGAATATGGAGAGTGAGTGTCGGGTTTAGTGTAATTATGTAATATTAATATAATTTTTTTGTTCGTGTTGAGCGACCGCTGAATATTAATATTTTCCAGTGAAACTTGGACGTTGTTTATAAGTTTAGACGATGAAAAAAATTAAGGGGGTGTGAGTCGTAAAATGTATAAGTTAAAAAACCGATATTTAGGTAAAAGTCGAATTGTCGAGTGACCTCTAAAAATTCTGCCATCACGTTCATCTTTGGAGGGGTTTATTTTATTTGATGAAACTAAAATTTTTTTGGCGTGGGAATCCAAATCGGAATATCCAAAATTAAGGTCAAAATATTGCCACCCTAATGCACAAGTACATACTTTTTTCTTACAAAGCTTATTCTCGAATCTTTATTCATTTATTTATTTATTTTCACATTTTAGACGGTTTTCAGCTTTTTGGAGTATAACTTTAGGTATGCCTAATAATATACGAATAACCCTACAAAATGAGACCAAGAGCGTGCAATTATGTCTATTGGCTTAAAAGATAAATCGTTCTAAAGAAAACGTGCGCTCGGTTTACCGGAAGTACGGTTCTCGTGTTTAACAATAGAAAATAATCTTCGAGAATTTGGACGATGATAAATTGAGAGGATGAGAGTCGTGAAATATACAAGTTGGATAGTTGGAAACTAGATTTTTTGGTAAAAACTCAATTTTCCACCGTCCCGGAGCGACCTGTAATAATTCTCTCATCACATTCATCTGTGACGGTCTTTTCTTTATACCTAAAAATGTATAATTCTTTAGGAGTGAGAATCCAAATCGGAACTCGGAGTCAAAATGTTGCCATATTACAGTGCATCAAATTTTGGTTTGCTTCCGCGCGGGTCGGCGCGGCGCGGTTCTGCTCGGAGCGGCATATAGTATGGGCGCAGACCTTTAAATCAAAATTTTTATTTTGAGTTTGAACTCAAAAGAGAACTGGGATTTTTTCTCTACGGACTCACGGACAAAAAACATTCTTTAAACTCTACGGACAAAAAAGTTTTGCCAAATAAAAAATAAAAAAATCCCAGTTCTCCGTTGAGCTTGAACTTAACTGTAGAGTCGGAAAAAGAATCTTTTTTGTCTGTAGAGGCGGAAAAAATAATCTTTTTTCTCTGTAGTGTCGGAAAAAGAATCTTTTTTGTCCGTCGAGTCCGTAGGGAAAAAAATCGCAGTTCTCTATGGAGTTCAAGCTCAACAGAGATCAGTCTTTTTTATGTATTATTTTGCAAAACTTTTATGTCCGTAGAGTCTTCGGATACTGAGAAGAACTGGGATTTTTTAAAAATTATTTTGAATAATTTTTTCTGTTTCATTCTGTCTTTTATCATGTCATAGAGTCTGGAGGCTCTATGGACAGAAAAATTTTGAAGAATAAGAAATAAAAAAATCCCAGTTCCCGTTGAGCTTGTACTCAACGAAGAACAGATTTTTTTAATTTTCGCACATAACTCATTTGCATATAACTCCATTAGTCAAAATGCTGCGAAACAAGGTTTGTGAACCTGAGTTTCGGATTTTGAACACATTTCATCGATGCGGCACTAGTAGTAATTGTCGCACTGGCTTTGGGTTTTGCATGGCTGATTTATTTGCCAAAATATACCAAAAAAATTTATGAGCATTGTAATTTTGTGATTGTATATTAATGTCCAACTAACTCCGTCTTTTAATGACGTTACAATCAATGCGGCACCACTAAATCTTATCGTGTACACCTTACGGACTTCACAAGACTTTTTTCCTACCGCAAAACGAAGGAAAATTTCTCTGAGCAACTCTGTATATCTACATTTTTTAATAGAATGAAATTTGCGGTTTTTAAAAATATAACCAGGTTGAGGTAGTCCTAAAAATTGTCGCAGAATCTGCAGATTTTGCAGACTGTATTGTCATATCAAATATAATAAGCGGCTCGATAAAGGTTATAAGCTGTGTTTAAAAAAATGACCAAAAAGGGTCACTTTACGCAAATTTGCCTGTATGTGCAGCAGTACTAAATATGATCGTACAGCCCTCAAGTTTCGCAAGAAATTTTCTTTTTTGTTGTTTATGAACGCACATAGAATAAAGAGCAACATGATTTTTAAAAAAAGTGTTTTGTTGAACAGCCCTAGTGTACAATCTTGAAATAATAATTTTAAAAAAATCCCAGTTCTTCGCAGAGTCTGAACACTATATGCACAGAAAAGTTTTGCAAAATAAGAAATAGAAAAATCCCAATTCTACACGTTGAGCTTGTACTCAACGGAAAACAGAAATTTTTTTCTCTACGGGCTCTACGGACAAAAAAGATTTTGTTTTAGACTCTATAAGGACAGAAAAGTTTTGCAAAAGCAGAAATAAAAAAATATCAGTTCTTCGTTGAGCTTGAACTCAACGGAGAACTGAGATTTTTTCTTTTCTTAATTTGAAAAACTTTTTTTCTCCGTAGTCTTTAAAGTCTACGAAGAACTGGGATTTTTTAAAAATTATTTTGAATAGTTTAAGTCTTTACAGACAGAAAAGTTTTGCATAATAAGAAATAAAAACATTCCAGTTCTCCATTGAGCTTGAACTCACCGGAGAACTGGGATTAAAAAATTTTTTTATTCCTTATTTGGCAAAACTTTTTTGCCATAATTTTTCTGCTATAATTTGGCGACAATTTTTGCCAAATTGAGTTCAAGCTCAACAGAGAACTGAGATTGTTTTATTTATTATTTAGCAAAACTTTTTCCTAGAGTCTGAGGAGAAAAAAATCTCAATTCACCATTGAGTTCAAGCTCAACAGAGGACTGGGATTTTTTAATTTCTTATTTTGTAAAACTTTTCTGTTCATAGAGTCTTCAGACTTTGCAAAGGACTACGATTTTTTTTTAATTTTCTCAAGGCTGTACACAAAAAAAATTATTCAACATAATTAAAAAAAAAACCCAGTTCTTCTCATCAGTATCCGAAGACTCTACGGACAAAAAAGTTTTTCATAATAAGACATAAAAAAATCCCAGCTCCCTATTGAGTTTGAATTTAACGGAGAACTGAGATTTTTTTCTCTACGGACCTACGGAAAAAAAAGTTTTTTTTAAGACTCTACCGACAGAAAAGTGTTGGAAAATAAAAAATAAAAAAATCCCAGTTCTTTGTTGAGCTTATATAACTGAACTTAAAACAACCACCATAAACTAGCAACCGTAAGCAACTGCATATACACTTTTGCAGTTGCTTTTTTGCACAAAGCAACCGTTGTCTGCTCGCGGTTGCTTGTAGGTTCATTTTACACCAGACAACCGGCGACAACCGGTTGCTTTTTCCGCTAGGCTCACTGTCATTTCATATTGTAGTGTGGTATGATTCGTAGTTTGATTGTATTTATTCCAGTCAATTTGAATTGTGGAAAAAAATTATGCACCACATGCACGAAAGTGAGTATTTATCAAATGGCAGCTAGCGAGAAGGCAAGCAGGCTTTACTGACCACACGGCATATGCGGTATACCTATATTAACGCACGATATAGATATATCACGTATCGCCGTGAAACTGTCACTACTCATTTAGGTTATCTGTGGCGAGAGTCCCGTACAATACGTCAGCTGTCACAGCCGTGGTGCTCATTTCGCACAAACATTGACATAGCCGCCGGTAACGTAGGGTGACGAGAGTTTGGGCAACGAGACTTTGGACCGCCGAGACTTAGATAGTCACCCGACTCTTCGGCTTGCAAGCGGGAGCGCTAACCACTGCGCTACGGCCACCGATTAATTTCTTTCATTTGTGTCGTCTACTTGGATGTAATGCGGGATCGTCACAAAATAGACCCAGATCGATTTGGTGGAATGCCCCATAAATAGCAGAGTGTACTTGGCGCAAGCCACTGCCGTACCACGAAGGTCTTTTTTAAATCCTGTTTCCACTTTTGTATTTTTCGGCTTTTAAAACTTCTGGATTTACCAGCCTTTGTGATTGCAGAACGTAATTTTTTATTTCTATTCATTTTTATAAAAACACGTCGTCATGTGAGCAGCACCACGTACGAGCTTCAACTGATCACCAGCTCAGGCTCAGAATTTGCGCTTCGATTCATATTTCGCATAAAAATACGTTTTTTATTGGATTTAAAATTATTGTTACGTCATGCGACTTTTTGATGATTTGAAGAATCAGAACATCGCTAAAATATACAAACAGATATACAAATCTGCATGTTTCGTGAATGGGTACATCAAAATATATATGTATATAATATATATACAGTAAAGAAGAATGAAGAATATATATATATATATATATATATATATATGCATATGTATAGAAGAAAGAAGAAAACAAGAACGTGGATATTATTGAGAGGAAGGGAGAATAGTGGGAACCACCAATCATCGAGGGCGGATTCGGCTACCTTCACATATTCATTATCTAAAAAAATATGTGTTCGTACATGAGCAACGTGAAAGACATGTATGGAGTTTATATGAGAAGCCAGACGAAACCTGAAGAAACACTCTTTCCACCGAGCATTCGATTACGGATCAAAAATCATCAAATCTGATAAGCGGAATACCTGTGCCGACGACAACAACGAAAGGAATTAATTACTGAAATCACCGTTGGTTGCAAGAGTGCAGCACCTCACGGTCGCTAATTATCTACCTGCTCGTTTTATGCACCAACCACCTATATACAGGAGCAACTTAAATAAATCAACGCATGCAAATACCCTTCATTAAGTCGGATAAGAAGGCGGAAATGACAAACAAATTTAATTAAAAATAAATTCAAGCATGAACACTGAATTATGGGTCAAGTCAATAAAAATTTAGAAAAGAAAAAGCGACACTATAGCAAAGTAAGAAAAGTTATTTTGAAATAAATTTACAGCAATACAGAAAATTAAAAGTTATTAAATTTTATCAAATTTTTGAAATTATCATATTACATTCTTTTTCTAAAATGCCTAGAGAATAAATCAGTATTAAAATTAATCAAAACCAAGATCTTTTGAGTAAATTTGGTTATTTTGGAACTAAAAATAATGTAAATCAGGAAAGAATCATCGTAGAACATTCATTCAAAAACGTAAAAAAAGGAAATCTTTAGCTGAAACACAATCAGCTAAAACTTTATTAATAAAGTATAAAATAAGTAATTAAACGAATGTTAATCAATAAAGTTAAATTGGCGACACCGCAAGCAGGGAGAACAGTCGCAAGGAAAGAGTAATTAGCATAAGAGGGAGAATGTATTTTGATTGGACGAAAGAAAAATTTTATTATCGAAGGCAAGATTATTTAAGGGCATGCGAGCCAAATGCGAGGATAGAAGGTCGACAAAAGTTCGGAGTAAAGAATCAGCGAAAGTACTGTCAAAATTACAAACACTTTATTATACTGAATTGCTGAAATAAAATTAAATAAAAGAAAAAAATAAATTAAAATCAACTGTAATTATTTATCGTGAACCCTCGACCTCGGAATTTTCTTGGGCTTCCTACGTTCTTTCGGAAAGAGTTTCAAGGATCCAGGATTATTCAAATTTAAATTTTGAAATCAACTCAACCAAAGTAAGTAATTTTACTTCTCATTTGATTTTGTGAATTATCAACGTATTAACGGGCTATACAATTTTTGACGTATTTTATCATAAACAGTGTTTTTTTTTAATGAAAGTAAAAAGAAATCGTCAGTGTCGACGAAAAATAAAAACTTAAATTTATTTGGAATATGGTAATTTGCGCTCTTCGCCCTTTCCCGAGTATTTTTCTTAAAGATTAGACTCAAAACAGGGCACTAACTCGATTTAAACTTTTACTTCCAAATAACGTGTAAAGGAAGAGAATCTCTTCCTGACCGAGATAGAGTAGAATGTCAATCGGGACGTAACATTATATAACAAAGAATGTACAAATTTTAGCAGCTTGTTACCACTTTTCCTCACGAATATAATTGAAATTGAATTGTTATACTTTATTATCCGTGAAAATTAGCTATTTTTTATATACTTTTCTATCGGGGTATGTGCAATACCAATTTATGACACATTTATCCGAACTGTCTGTTCGTATCTTTTTTACAGTGTAGAGTTTGGAATAAATGGATAATTTTCGATACATAATTATTGTACATGGTTAAAGATGCAATATTTTTATATTATAAAATCTGATATTTTCCATAACGAAAGTTTTGAAATAATTAGGTATACCCTGCATCTTACGATTTTTTTCATATACGTGTATTATAAATTGTAAGTTATACAATATTTTTGACCTATCACAGTAGATTTTATTTCCAACTAAACTTGTGAATCTTTTATGAACATGCATCTATTTGAGTTATAACGATTTATTTATCATTATTACGAAATTAAGATTATATATGTTACGAGGCTCTCAATATATATAAAAAGAATACACTTTGATGCATGAATTTATTTTAGGTGAGAAATTGTAAAATAATTTTACATTTTAAAAGAGTTATATTTTATGCACCAAAAACTTCACAATAAGTGTGTAATTTTCTCTTATATAATTTCGTGATATGGAGATTTTTATCTGGGTATATATGTCCGAACGACATTGAAACTATTATTGTAATAAACTCGTTATAAAACTACTTTTTAACTTATTTGGATTTGATCCTTGTTCATTTTTTTTCGTTTACTTCGTCAACGGTATGCTCATGACACTGACACACATTCATCAGTGTTTCTTCCCCCAGAAATTGGATTTGACGCATCGACAAATAGCGCAAAGTGCGTAAAATAACTAGGTAGAAGGTCGGAACCGAATATTACTAGAATCAATAGAATAGGCAAGTTACGCGCGTGTAACGCTTTCACTGTGTTACAGACAGACACTTGGAATTTTCCAGCGATCTCCGAAATAAGGTGGGTTCTCACCGACAAAGAGGTGGAACTCAACTCGTCGGTTTTGTGCAGGCAGTGCTCTAAAAATGACTGGTAAAATATGTTGCAAGTAAAACTGCGATTTTCGGGAGAGAAATTGTATTTACTAGATTCACGCGAACTGCAACGATCTATATATTTTGGAGGTCTCCATTGATCTGCCCGTTCGATTTTTCCGCTGAAGCGTCGCAAGGCTCAAGCTCGCGTCGTCATTCCTCTCCAAAGCTGTGTTGTCCAATCATCGATCCCGGTTGTGCGTCAGTTCCTCCACCCTTGGACAGAGCTTGAAGTCCTCAGGGGTGCGTAAAACCTTATGGGAAATTCCAGAGAAGGACAGACAACCTCACCTACGGAATTTCCAGGCGTAGGCCTCCCGGTTTCATTAGTCCATTTTTATGCTGAGAATGAGTCATCTTCGGGGACATGAAATTATTAATTCGAAACAGAGAAAACGAGTTTCCTCTTGAACCGTCAGGTATATTGAAACCCTCGAGGTTTTCCGCGTTTTATAGCTTTTATGTAAACGCTTCAGTCACCACACCGAAAATCCCGATCCTCTCAGCATTGTACCTTACCATGAATAAAATATCAATTAAAATAGAAGAACGAGGAAGAAAGATAGATTCCATTACTAATTGTACATTAACTATGATTATTATAATTTCGCAATCAACAATACCCACAAAAGGTCTATTCGCGACATCTGTTATGTTGTGTGGGCAATGCAACCGTGATGCTGCACTCGTTACACGCGTACCTAAGTTACGCTCTCATATGCTGGCACCCTAAGGCTCTATATAGGAGAGTATACTCTTCCGCCATTTTTACTCCATCTACTTGATGAAAGGTTGGGGGCCCGCATACGTTTACTGTACATTAGTTTGCATTTTTTATTTCGTTTTTTATATTTTTAATGTGCATAAGTATTTTTCACGCCGCAGTTACGGTTCCACGACGTTTGATCCCGGGACAACTGATCCTACACAACTGATCCCACGGCAACTGATCCCAAAAGAAATGATTCCCCGAACCGAAAATGATCCCAACGATAACTCATCTTCCCAACAAATTATCCTCATGATAACTCATCCTTAATACAGTACAAAATGCATTCATAAACTATTGATCTCGGGAAATTTTGTACAGTAATAGGTATTACATGATTCCTAATATAAATGAAATATAAAACTTAAAAATCTACGTCTGCGGCAGTTGGGGGGGACGGGGGGGGGGGGCAGGGTTTCACCCCTGGACGCCACCGGGGCTCCACCCCTGGACCCTGGTGGACCACCCCCCTCTCTCTCACACACACACACGCACGCACGTACGCACGCACGCACGCACGCACGCACGCACGCACGCACGCACACGCACACGCACACACACACACCACACACACACCACACACACACACACACACACACACACACACACACACACACACACACACACACACACACACACACACACACACACACACACACACACACACACACACACACACACACACACACACACACACACACACACACACACACACACACACACACACACACACACACCACGCACACACACACATCCACATGCACACACACACACACACACCACGCACGCACGCACGCACGTACGCATGCACGCACGCACGCACGCACGCACGCACACACACACACACCACATTTGCATTTTGTACTTTATTAGGGATGGGTTATCATGAGGATCATTTGTTGGGAGGATGAGTTATCGTTGGGATCATTTGTTTGGGGGATCATTTTTTCTGGGATCAGTTGCCGTGGGATCAGTTGTGTAGGATCAGTTGTCTCGGGATCAAACGTCGGGATACCGGGGTATAATGTGACAACCCAGTTTCTCCTGTCTCAAGTGGACCGAATGCATTTTTTAAAATTCATATAGTTACAAAAATTGGAAAAATTTACTCTGTATGATAAATTGTCAGTTTTTATTGTTATAGAACTTGAACAATGCCAGGGTGCGTGGCTGTCAATTGCACCAACAGAAGCTAACAACGTTGTCGGTTATTCCAATTTCCAGTGGATACTGTTCGTCGCAAGACATTGCTAATCAATATGCGTAGAAAGAATTGGACACCAACCAAGTCTTTCTACATTTGCAAAGTAAGTTGATGACTGTTCTTCTTTCATAACTTAAGAGCTGTATAGTATAATTTTTGTATGATTACAGACACATTTCGAGGAATTATAGTTTCAAAATGCGAGGGCAGATGGGTGGAATAAACTAAAACTAAATGCTGTACCCACTTTATTCAACGTGCCAAATCCACCTCCAAAAATTGACCCCCCACCCCCTCTCCCCCCACCCCGGAGATTGTTATACAAGGAAATTTTTCATATTTGACAAAGTTTCATTATTGGAAATGTGTATCTCTTACCGAAGATATAGAAAAAAATTGTCTCAATGCGTTTTATTTGTATTAGGGTATTAAAAATGAAAATATTACGCCGGCACCAAAAAAGCTGAAAAATCTGTTGATCGTAGTGATCATGCTTATTTGAATACTCCAAAGACGCAAAACAAAGCAATCGAAGTACATGAAATTGTGCCCAACGTTGACAGGATTTTTTCCACCACAGTTTATTCGAAAACCCCTGTAAAGACACAAAACAACACCGTGGAAGTACCTGGAATCGAATCTAACGATGAAAGCATTATAGAAAGCACTTTCGGTATATCAGAAAGTCAGGTACAAGACTTTTTCTGGCGAGAAAACTTATGCATAATTACATCATAGGGTCATTTTTACATGTTACATATATCAACTTTCAGGTTGCTGATCCGTATGTTCTGCAGTTGGAACTTGAGAACAAATCTTTACGGCAAGAATTGGCGTCACTCCGAGAAAAAGAAGCGGCTCGTCGTTCTGTGGATACACAAATTTTGGAATGGGAAAAGCAACTCGAAATTTTACGTTCACTACTGGAAAATTTTTTAAGTAAAGACCGAATTAAAGCGTTGAGCGAGGGTAGAGTGTCCAAATGGTCAAATGACATGGCAATCGCTGGTCTCAAGTTTTGTTTGGCTCTTTCCGTCCATGGTTACGATTTTCTTCGAAATACTGGGTTTTACTGCCCGCTTATAGCACTCTGTGTCGAAAAATTCAAAATTTCAAATTAGATTTTGGAATTTTTGAACGCGTTCTGGAAATTCTGAAGCATAAAGCCCAAGAAATGGATCCGTCAGAAAAATATTGCGTATTGTTTTATGATGAAATGGCGATATCCGCAGAAATATATTACGTCAAAAACAGCGGGAAATTTGTGGGAACGTCACATTGGGGGAAGATAAGAATGTTGTGGGGAATAAAATATTCTTGGTCATGGCCAGAGGATTGAAAAATAAAGGGAAGCAACAATTGCTTGCCACGTAACCCCGAAAAATGCTATAGCCGCAGAACTGGTTAAAGACTTCATGTTGAAATGCATTGATTCGATAGAGAAATATGGCGTATATGTGACCACCCTTTCTTCAGATTTAGACGACCGAAATAGGACTTTGTGGAATTAACTAGGTATACAAATTTATTAGTTCGGAACGCGCATTAACTCATTCCAGTTTAATGGCCACGACATTCATGTGACTCCTGATGTGTGGTACACTGTAAAAAATTTGCAATCGTCGGTTTTGAGGCAGTTCATAATTTTACCAGAGGATTACGTCGAGATGGAAAATCGTCTAACAAAAATTGCCGATGGGTCATACGTAAAACATTTGTGGAATCTTGAAATAAAAAATGGAACGGAAATTCGTCGATTATTCCATTTGTGCACAGAAGGCATTGAACCGTCTAATTTCGACAAAATGAATGTAGCTGCAGCTATACGATTCTTCTCACTGGAAACAGCGGTTGCGTTAGAAATAGCTGTGCAAGAAAATGTACTGCCGAGTGATGCTTTGAGGACAGCTCATTTTTTCCGTTTAATATACGAATGGTACAGTCTTTTGACATCCAAAGTCCGCAAGACATCTATTACTTTGCGAAATTGTGATAAAAAATACATTTTTATTTTGAAAGTCATCGAACTTTTTCAACAAATCGTTTTTGGAGAAAATTGGAAACCCTTCAATTACGCTGTAATCCTGGCGTCAATAACTTTCGGTGATGTCGCAGAGTTCTTGTTTAAAAACAATTTTGATTTCGTTCTGGGGCAGCGTCTCACACAAGACGGGACAGAAAATGCTTTTTCTCAGTGCCGCAGAAAAGCTGGAAGTACGCCTTCAGCGCTCAAATGCTTGCGAGCAATCAGAATGATTTCTGTGGCACAATTTGTATCGGATGTCAAACGCACGAATTATTGCACTGATTTAGATAAGTTTCTTCTGAATTGTTGCGAGTCAAAGCATCAAACTCCTTCGGAACAATCTTCAGATGTTCATAGCACGACCGTGAGGGCTATAAAAAAATGTATCGTAGAAATAGACTTTTAAACAATTCCTTACGATTATTTTTGCAGCAATGTTGCAGCAAGTATGACGCAAAGAATTTATTTTATCTTGCTGGTAGCACTACGCATGTTCTCAAAAGTCGAATTTGTGAAAATTGTAACGCATTTATGTCATCTCAAAATTCATTGGATAATGAGTTTACGAGAACCGCGAAATTCTATACGAAGGCTAAAAATTGGGGTGGCTTAAAAGAGCCTTGCCATGAAATATCCTATATCATTCTGCACTGCGAACAATTTTTCAAGCTCTATAGAGATTACATTTTCAGAAATGGAACTGCTACGTCCTGACCCTCGATTTTTCTCATCTCGGCCAAGAAAAGCGCGGCTTTCCCTTTAACACGTTATTCGAGATAAAATCGGAATTGGCCAGGTTATTGCCCTGTTTTGAGCCTAACCTTGCGGAAAATTGCTCAGGATGGGCGGAGAGTGCATAATTTGGTAACAATGGCCAATTAAAATAAAATCTCACGAACAAAACTCTTTAATTTTCGCGAGATACATCGGAAAAGACTAATAAATTGTAATTCGGCAAAATCGGACAAATAAACTTGTAATATAAAGGGACAAAAATTGTATGATCACATTAAATAAATTCTGATAAAAACGGGACTAAACTTTCACTGACGCGGGAGAAAATTAACTACAGGGTCATCCTCAAGATAAGCCTCCTGGGGTTTATCCGCGCAAACTACAAGGACAAACGAAATTATCGCGAGTATTAAAATGACCGCTACTACAACGATAGCTATCTTTAATTGGAAAAGGTCCATGGTCGATTGACAACCCTCACAAAAACAAAAATCAACACAGAATTTACTCAACCACGACTCGATTAAATTTTAATTACTCAAAGAAATTCAAAAATCTCCAAAAATGAATTTAACCACGGATGATGCATAAAATTTATATTAGAAATGAATATCAAGTGATAAACACAAAAAAAACACTATTGATCCATTATTTTCCGGAACAAAACGTGAATGACTCAAATGAATTTAACTCGCAGATATTTCACTGAATTTACAAATATGAGCACTTCCTAGGAGAAAATAAATTCACACGAAAAATAATCCTACAATCGATTGAAACACGAACAGGTTTTTCGGAGCGATTTACTCGGAACATTGAAATAATCGAATTGCACAAACAAAAATAAAAATAATTTTAAACGACGCGAAATAAATTGGACAAAGAATTGAACTTAAGCATGAGGAAGATAAAATTGAGAAAGTAATTTTGGTCAGACACTTTTCGCAAAACTGAAGTTAAATTGACATAACTCTTCACAAAACTGAACTTAACACAAAAATCTGAATTTCCATAAAACACAAAAACCTGAATCTCCATAAAACTGAATTTAACACAAAAATCTGAACTTCCATAAAACTGAATTTAACACCAAAAATCTGAATCTAAAACGACAAAAATAACGCGAAAAGGGAAAACAACGACGAAAATATTTCATAGACCCTCAACGGTGAGTAACCCGGCAGTTTCGGTTACGGGCCTCGAGCCGTCATGGGGTGTCGACCGGGGTCGGAGACACCGCGCAACACGAACAAAGATATACTGACACATGCGAGAAAACATTTTGAGATACTTACTACTTCGATGGTCGAACTGGATGAATTTGGAGGATTATAGAATACGGTGAATATAACGATGAAGACGATGAACGATTCAGTACAGATGGGATGATTGTGCGGTGAAAGTGAATGTTCAGCCAAAATTGATAAGCGGTGAAATAGTTTTATTCCACAAAAGAAATATGTTCGTTCACAAAAGAAAATAAACTGTTCGTTCACAAAAATAAAATGTTCATTCGCAAAAATAATATGTTCGTATCGAAATCCACGGAGACAGGTTGAATAAAACAAAGTAAAATAAAGAAATTTGGAGATACTGTGGCCAAACGATGAGAAGTATATAAAGAGAAATAGATTAACACGACGGACAGCGATTCGATCTCTTAAAATTTTCTCCCGGCTCTGACAACTCTGACATTCCGCGACTTCAAACTAAGATCTACTCTGGCCTCCGACTGCCAGCGATTCGTTACTTAAAATTTTTCTTCCGACTCTGACGAACAATCCGCCTACTTAAGATTTCTCCCGATTCTAACGAACATACCGCCTACTTAAGATTTCTCCCGATTCTAACGAACAACCCGCGGGCTCATTACCCGGTCTTATATAGGGTCCTCTAGGATGGCTTAGTTTCGGCGGTGGGGAGGTACGCCCTTAGACGCCTTAGACGCTCCAGGCTCCTCCGCCGCCTCCACCTCGCATCCCCGATGATCCCCTGGAATCTATATAATCGAAAATTTATACTTATGATTAACACGAATTCATCCTTATAATATAATATTCATTCCTGCATTCCTTTATAATAATTATTTCATTATTACCTAATAATCAGAAAACAAATTTTCTCATACATACGCCGTCTTTTCATGAAGACGCTCATTCTGTCTCTCTCATACTTACATATTTCGTATTTACTTTCTCACTCACTCTATCCCTCGTTTTGGAGGTTCCACACAGCGGAGGAGTAAACCCCTCTTCTTCATTCTGGTCACTCTCTCCTTCTCATCCCTCCATGCTTGCATTTGACTTCTCCTACGGGCCACGCGTTGACCCGTCATAGGCTCTCGATGTCACACACACATACATACACATCCATTCGTCTTTTCCCATTCGTACTCTCGTTCGGTGACAACTTCTCCTCTGTTTCTCTGTATTTTTCTCGCTCTGGATTTCGTTCGATCTTTCCTCTCATTCTATTCATTCCTATTTCTTTTTAATCATTTACCATGCGGAGGTTCGGATGCAATGGTGTATGTCATGCTATTTCTTTTGGATTGGAATTAATTATTTCCAATAATTATACGAAAGAAAATTATTTTAGCGTATCCAAACTACTCAAAATTCTCATAATTATTAACCAGTTATTCAGATTCTGCATTTGTTACAACAATTGAAAATTCTATCTATATACTCAGGATCTTGGGCAATTTTATGATTCTGGCTTTATTATTTCTTTTACTTGTCGTTACAGGAAAGATCTATTTCCGTGCTCACGCAACTATCACACATACATTCATTCATCTAACTCGTAATTATTATAGGAAAAGGATTCGTTCACAGTTTTCATTTCCACATAAACCTTTACCCATGCATTACGAAATCTCCTGAAATCTTTGAATTTGGTCATTTTTAATTAAAAGAAAAACGTTAATTAAATAATGCGCTTGCTACGCTTTTGGGGTCTTTGTTGGATTCGATGCCGAATTTTGGTGTCGCCCCTCCTTCGTAGGCGAGAGCTTGGATTCGTATGTTGATGGGACATACGCCTTCCGAATCCCAGGACTTGGGACAAAGCGCTGCTTGCTCTCTTTCTTTGGCTATAGACTCGGCGTTCTCTTCGTGCAGCATAAACATTCAGTGCTCATTAAATTGGAGTCCAATAACAGTCCAAGCATAAACAGATATTCTCAAAAGTTTGTTTAATTTTGGTCGTCGATGATTGGGTGTTTCGCCGAAATCTTTCTTCCATCGAGTCTCCTCGACTCGACCAATGCGTTAATTTATCGATCACGTGCAGAGCTCATGTAGACCGCCCATGAGAATTATCCGATGACTTTTTCCAGACGCCGTTCCCAAAAAGTCGTAACAAGGCTAAAACCTCCCATAATTTCGGAGCAAGAAAAAAAAAGAAAAACAACAAAGATTCAAAGAAAAATTCTCTTCTCTTCGACCAATTTCGATTCATGGAAATCCCGACCTAGTTTAAAATAAAATTGAACATTTAAATGCAATAATCTATAATCTAACGCCACCTTTACCATCACCGATGACCTGACCCAGGTACCCATGCTCATTCTTGATTTTACATTTTTACATCCGTTCACTCACGTACTTTCGGGAATTCAGTTCATAAAGTCTTCATTCGGGGATAAGGAAAAAGAGGATCACCGGTCACTTAGCTTTAGATGAGCCATACATGCTCTGTCTCTCCTGCTTTACTTCTCACACACACCCAAAGAGACCGCCTGTGGTTCTCACGAAGGCAAAGACTTTGCACTCAGCCTGTATTAGTGTCCCATGCACATTGCTTTTCGTTGTGCACAAAGGCCTACTACTTCTGAGTAATCTGATGCCATGGCCAAAGATTTCTTCAGCATCGACGGATGTTTTTCTTCACGCCCGACGATGGAAGTTTTGTTATAAAGAGCTGCGATATCGACGCCGCCATGGCGTCACCTCTCGATAATTTATGCTCACTTGAGACCATATTCGTGTCGACGAAGACAGCCCGAACTATCCGAGTTCTCCAAAGAAAAAAAAACGTTTCTCTCGTATGACCGGGTCCCTTTCCTCGTATTGAATTTTATTGAGAATTACAAGATATAAGTAATCTCAAATCGATGCAAAAGTCCCGAAAGTCGCGGGACGTAACAGAACATTGAGATTTATCGAAAGTGTACTTTTGAATGTCAATATTGTTTTTCCATTTTGTTGTGACCTTCAAATGAAAATTTCCAAACATTTTATCTCTATTCGCTCGTACAGCGTGAAAAACTTTTCTACCTGTTGTCAGAAAAGAAAAACTATTTATGGCACGGCGTCTATTAAGAGAGCTAGAGTTTAAGAGAAACTGTACATTTTTTAAAAATAATTGTTAAAAGTTTAAAGAAATAAAGAAATTGTAACACAGATTTTGTGAAAAATTCAATATTCATCCAGATTCTGTACACACGGCTATAAAAAAAATGTAGATGATACTTCTCGGTGCAAGGGTCAATATGAAGTTATTCAGTTCAATTAAGGATTTCAACGTTTTATTGTAATACAGTTTAATTATGGATATTTGGATGCGCTTCTATTGAAGATAAAAAAGAATGCAAAATATAGAAAGTCTTAAAATGGGAGAGAACTGCAGAAAGAGAACGTAAAGTAGATGCATGATCGTGAATGTAGCATACTTGTAGCATACCAAATATTTTACATATTTTTCATCAATAACAATTTTTATTCACGATTAAATTTAACATTAGTAGTTTAATGTAGTTCTTGCGCGGCCGGTGGCAGGGAATAAGCAGGAACATAGGCACGGCGAAGCACGGTGAGCGGGCACGCATGAAACAAGCGAGAGTCGGTCTGCTCCCGGGGCTAGGAAATGACGCTTTTCAATTATAATGTCACGTGCCGTGTTTCCGAGTAACCATTTTGGCGGCTTAGCAACACGGGGCGATGACCGCTGGGGATTAGCTGAAGCTGTCTCTAAAATTGCTTATATCTTATAATTGCAATATTTCCACATAGTACAGTTGGAATTCCGGTGCAACGTCCTAAGAGTGCGAGTCGATGCTCGCGCGTGCAGGATTCTTGAATTGACAAAATTTGCCTCCGTTCTTTTACCTGGCGATCGACAGAACGCCAGTTGAGCGAGCTGGGACAAATTAGTCCCCAGATGTACACGATAGCGTAAAGCTTGATTCCGGAGTAACTCCACAAATCGCTTCACGCCGCGACAATAATTCTCATGGTGTAGTTCTGCGATTCACACATAAAGTCGCCGTTTGTAAGTCGACAAGATACGTATCGAAGCCTACGAGTTGCGCGCATAGTGTTGTAAGTCGATTTGAGCTAGGCTGAAGGAATTACGATCAACCTCCGCCACGAACATTCTGTCGTGTAGTTTTAAGTGTTTACTGTACGAGTGAGTCCAAGAGCTGTCAAGCAATCGAGGACAGAGTGTAAGGTGTGTAACGTGAGCGCAAAGGTTGGCAGCCTGTATTGTCAGCTGTGCCGATAACTGAGTGAGTAGCGTGTGTTTTTGTACGTATAATTGTGAGAGTTTGTTATCTTGCGATTCAGCTATTCGTTCTAGCCCTTTAAGTTATGAAGTATTAACTTGTATTCCTGGAACATAATATTTGGGACTTTTCTAAATTCTGTTAATTAAATAAATATTGGACTCATGGTGGGAAGAAAGTTACAATTAATTTATCCTGACCATAATTTCCTCTTTCAACTATCTAAAGGAACGGGCCCGTATGGGACGTTGTCGGAAAACTTATCCTAAACAAAATTAAATATAAGCCCTTGTGTTTCGCACAAGGGATTTACTTTGTTTGTCGTGCAATAACGCCCTGCACGTCACAATAACAGTACGGTAAATGAATTTGAGTCTTCACCAGAATCTTCAATAATGTTTATTGCATCGATCCAGCAAAGTTTCGTCCGCTCATCTAGTTTTAAGTACTAGAATTTAAAAAGAGTAAACACTCTAGCTTTTTTGTCACTTTAGGGCCTATACCCACCGTGTTAAATTGGAAAAATATACAAGTATATACCTCCGGAACCAAACGGTAAAACAATCTAAAACTTTGGAAGCATACTGCAGGAACCTCAACCTTTCCGTTTGTCGTATTTTTATCAGTCTATCTAGATTTGACGAGATTCCAAAAACCACCTTAATTGTAGTTAAATTTATGCATAATCTATCATGCATATATCTTTAGAAGTACACAGTAATCATACAGTTTGGCGACTTTTCCGAATTCTCAGGTTGGGTTTTTTTTTCGAGCTCTCCGCATGATTATCATTGTTCGTGCTAAAAAAAAGTCCTAATCATTGAAAAACTTGCATTTTCTGCAATCCTTTCTTGAAAAAAGTGTGACATTAACCTTTAGACTGCCGGGATTTGATGAGCTTTAAGAAGGGTCGAGTGCTGCGTGCTGCGTGCGCGCGGCAAGGAATGTAAGGCACGGACGTGGCTGACGTGTGGGGCATGTTGCGTTTGGCATTTGTTTTGCCATAGCCATGGCTCGATTAATGACAAGAAATCGCATTTTTCATCCATATTATTATTTATTGCTAATTAACGGTGCTGTTCAAAGTTCTGAATTTTTACAGGAGGTATCCTGAGGATATTTCCGACAATATACAAAAATTAGTTTGCTATGTAAACAGATCATCTGCGCTTATTGACTTTGAAATTCCGTTGAATTTCACGATCTGCCATAAGAAACTGTGCTAAGTGGCCCAAATTTCAACTTTTTTTTCTCGAAAAGGGTGTAGCAGAACCTACGGATACTTTAGGGTTAAACATTTTGTGGCCATATCTATCTATAAAAAAAAATCAGTACCTCTCAACAGATATCGATGTCGCACTCGACCCTTCGTAACCCCTTTAGAAAGTCCTTAAATAGTGTGGCTATATCTTAACCCTTTGAGGGGCAACGGTACACATAATATGTACCACCTTTTTTCCTGCAGTTTTTTCATTATTGCCGTTCTATTTTCCAATACCTTTATACTTCTAAGTCGTTTCTAGTATCTTGAAGGTTCAAGCTAACAGATACTTAAGAAAAAAAGTGGATATTTGTTTGTTTATAATTAATTATACATAATTCAAACGCAAAAAACTCGTTTTTTTTTCAGAATAAATTCAGCTGTTCTCAAACGAAGTGTCGAAACGCTTTGAAATTTTTTTCATATATTCTTCAGGTCTATTACTAACTTATAAAAATTTTTCAGATTTTTCCGCAGGCTCAAATTTTCAAAAAAAAATATCGAATTTTCTAAAAATCCAATTTCGAAGAAAAAAGTTTATGTTATATGAATTGTTATCGAATTTTCCATTTATGTTCATAACAAATTTGCGAAATTCTTTTTCCGAGTACTAGGTGCCAACAGTAGCGTATAGAAAAAATAGCAAAAGGTTTGTGTTTCCTACTGCTAGGTAGGCAATACTACAGAAGGCTACGCGTTCGGGAGTGAAATCACTAGATCGTACAAATAGCTGGGATTTTTTTCTTCTATACTGCGTTCCACGAAAAACGAAATTCTTACGAAGCCAAACGCATCCAGATTGGTCAGATCCCGCCCGTTGCGCCGCGCACTTTACCCACTCCAGGTAACCGAACGGGTCTCGCAGCTGGCCAGACCCAGCTATACCAGACAAACGCGCCCAACTACGATACTGAGTAACGACCTTGGCTATCCCCACCCGACACGCACTCCACCCGAACCTGCGAGACGAGTTTTCATTCTTTCGTGGAACGCAGTATAATTTAGTATTCTCTTTTTCTCCTCGAAAAATTTCTGATTCACTGGTTATGCAAAATGAGCTGGGACGAAGAAAATTTGCAAGAAGCAGAAATCCCTAATACCTGTGAGTCAGATGACGATATTGAAAACAGCGAAGATGATTTTTGCATCACAGAATATTTTTCACCAGAGAAATCATTTGAATTCGATGATGATGCAATTGAGTCGAATAATGATTTGAATAGTAACGTTGATGAAGATGACGATACTCCTCTCAGTATTCGTATCGCAGAAATAGATAGAATTTGGGGAAAAAAAGAAAATGTCGTTTTGATCCACTATTTACTGAGCAAACTGGTCCGAAAAATTTTCCACAATATATTCAAAATCCAGGTGAAGTTTTTTTATGTTTATTCTCAGAACACAATATTCAATTGATTGTTGAACAATCGACTTTTTATGACCAGCAGAAAGGAATCGTTTCTGACGCTATCACGAGCGAAGAAATAAAGAAGTTTTTAGGATTCAATATTGTGATGGGCATAAAAAGATTACCGTCATATCGGGATTTCTGGTCCAAAAACTTGCAAATAAATTATTCTTATGGGAGTTCCGTCATGACTGTCAAACGGTTTTCTTTTTTACTATGTAATTTACATTTAAATGACTGTACGAAAGAACCCCAAAGAAATGAACCCGGGTATGATAAATTGTATAAAGTTGCTCCCTTCCTGAATACCCTTTTCTGAAACTTATCAGCATTTTTATAATCCAACTAGGAATCAAGCAATTGATGAGAGCATGATTAAATTCAAAGGCAGAAGCTCAATGAAACAGCACATGCCAATGAAACCCATCCAGAGAGGCTATAAAGTTTGGGTTAGAGCCGACGAATATGGATATGTTTGTGAGTTTTAAATGTACACTGGTAAAGTGGGGAATAAAACAGAAAGTATTTTAGGTTAGAGAGTAACAAAGGATTTAAGTCGTGCTTTAGTGCACAAGCACTATCGTATTTACTTCGACAATTATTTTACTACTGTGAATTTGATGGCGAGCTTACTAATCGACAGAATCGTTGCATGTGGTACAGTTAGAAAATACGGAAAAGATTTACCAAACAACCAAAAAGCCAAAAAAAATATGTCTCCTGGAGATAGCGAATTTCGAACTTCATACAAAGGAGTTCGATGGCTAAAATGGTTTGATAAAAAACCAGTACACTTTTTATCCAACTTTCATGACCCGTCAGTTATATCACAAGTCAATAGAAGACGAAAAGACGGTTTTTTGAGAGGAGTGACTTGTCCACAAGTGGCCAAAGATTACAACAGCCATATGGGATGCGTGGATAAAGCTGACATGCTGAAATCATATTACGAAATCAGTCGAAAAAGCAAAAAGTGGTGGCACCGTATCTTCTTCCATTTTCTAGATGTAACATTAGTGAATTCTTTCATTATATACAGTCAGCTTTTTCCAACAGAAAACTTATCGCTGAAAAAATTCCGATTGTCAGTAGCTGATCATTTGATTGGGGTACCTAATTGACTAAAGAGAGGACGACCGTCTACAAGTTATCCATTGACTTTCAAATCGAAAATAAGTGATACGGTTAGAAAATCACAGGCACCACACTTCCCCGGTGTTCAGACTCGCACAAGATGCCACCACTGCAGTACAAAAAAAAATACAAAGTCGGACGAAATATTATTGTATGACATGCAAGGTTCCATTGTGCATTGAGGAAGAAAGAAATTGCTTTGTGAAGTACCATGAAGCGAAATAAGCTAAACTCTCAAGTAGTAGGGTGCGCACTATGGCGACCCCCACTCCTATCCCCACTCCTATCCCCACTCCTTTCCCCCACTCAGCGGCCGTCGTGAGCTCGAGCGGTTGCTGTTGTGGATTGAGAGGTGTGCGGGGAGAGGGGGAGGATGAAGCGTGTCACCATAGTGCGCACCCTGATTATATATATTTATTACGATTGAAATACATATTTTAACAATTATATGATATATAAATTTTACAATTGATATACGGGGTTTTTTCTCGTCCGTTTTTTATGATGTCCTCGATGATATGGAGATGAGGTTTGCGATTTACCATGCTGACTAGACGATGCTCCAACTACGGAAAATAGAGATAGATACATAGTGTGAGAGAGGCGCATACATACAAGCGTGGTATAACATAGGCTCTTTACAATATGGTTTTTCCCAACATACCTGGATATAATTATTCGTTAGCAGCTTTGAACTCCAGCTTGTTGAACTTGGTGCCGTAGTACTGCATGATTAACTTCTTGTTGGCGGCGGCTTCGGTCATCTGCTGAAATAGTTCAGCAGCGTCTTCGAAAGCTTTGACGAACCTTGTTGGCAAATAGCACGTGAATTCACTGTCGACATCCACGACAATCCGTAGGCCCCATTTCGTTTGGACGGCTTTTATGCTCGTGATGTAGTAATCTTTCTCGAGTTCAAGCTCGGCCAGTCTTTTAACGGGGAGAAGCGCCTCCAAACGGCCGACTTGATTGATGCGTGTGAAATCCATTGTCCAATTTGAGTTTTTGCAATTTTAACGTTAAATCACGAAACTCTGATCTTACGCGTATTTTTGCTTTAACCGTTGCAATATCTTGCAAAAAGGTGTCTAAGCGCTCTTTTAACTCGCGACGTTTACTTCTACGAATATTTGAAGACAATGTCTGTCCATCAGAGAGTGCAGATACTTTAGATCTCCCACTTAACAGATCCATATCCCTACTCTGCATGCGGAAAAGAGCTGACGGAATTCTTTTGATGTAGCGTCTCCCTCCATTATGAAAAGAGAGTCGCCTTGGCAATGGTATTGGTTTACCATTGTGTATCACTTTCAGAAATCAGCATTTATAAAAACGATGGTATGCGAAGATAAGATTCGCAACAATTATGAGGATGATCTCTTTTATAGGAGCTAATGAGAAACGGCTTTTTTAAATATCGACTGCTTTTCCTTCTTCCTGGCGTTCCATTGCTAATAAGCCCATATTCCAAGACGTGGTGGTTCTGTATTCCCACAAGGAGCTGGAGCGGTCACTATGAGAAAGCCATTTTTTTATTTTTACGGCATTGTTGAGAGCGCACTTGAACGCGCAATTTTTACGCAGTAGACCGTGAAATATACAAAAAGTGTTGCTCTCGGGGAGATTACGGAGCGCCGGTTCTTCGTCTTCTTTCTCTAGATTTATAACGAAGCAATCCGTTAGCTGTGTCAAATATGCCGCTTTATCAGCTCCTCTTGTAAACAACCGATCAGATTGTACAGCAATTTGCTTCAAAGATGCCTCGACTATACGTAAAGGCGTTTCACCCTCGGACCACTCTATACCATGATGATTACACTTCAACCACATGTTTTGTCGTTTTACACTAGGTGGCAAAACTTTATAAGCGTAGGGTGGTGATATAAGCCAATGAGCTAAGTAAGATGTTTTTATAGAGACCACGGCAACCTCTTTAGGCACGAAATTATTACATTTATCTTTCAGACCCTGTATATCGATAACGATGTTCATGATGCCTTTCAATCGTCGTAACACCTCAGACTTTGAACGCTGACTGACTGACTGACTGACTGACGATGAGCGTTGATAGCTCTGCAGATATATTACAGTTAGCAGAAATGCACGTCAGCGAAACCGTAGATCTAGAACGTGCCACCACTCGTATGATTTTGTTGACAGAAACGGGATAGGTGCTAGACGCAATAAGATATGAGCCAGACATAACATTTTAAAACTTTATTATCATATAATTACCGAGCACGAGAACAACAGTGCTGTATACAATGTAGATACTTAATTCTATGCCCTCCACCGATACAGCCATCTGTATCGGAAACTACACCCTTAGATTTACTACGTTTATCGATATATGCGTTATAATACTCATGAACTATTTTATCGTTTCGCTGCAAATCATGCGAAAATACGTCTCTAAACTGTTGAATACCAAAACCAGCAGCAGCCATATAATGAAGAAACATAATGCAATACTGCCCGCAACATTGCGAATTAGGGCCTTGAAACTGAGTCGTGTTGCAACGGAAGAATCGGCAATTTCTTCGGAGGCATGAGAGATGCTGTGGGATGATTGGTGGTAGACCGTAACTGTCGAAGAACCATCCGAGTCCATGTCGATCGACGTACATGGCGACCCAGTGGGCCCCTGGTAGTTTGTATCCATCGGTGTTAACCACGAATGCCGTCGGTTTCGTCCACACTTTTGGGATCCGATCTGCTGGATAGACGCCTACGGTGTGATCCTTTATACTCTTGAGAGATTGCAAGATCTGAAGGCTGTTCATCGCTTCGAACGATCAACGCAAACTGAAGACGCTTCTCCTTCATCAACCGCTGAAATCTACGATCACTTGTCTGGATGAGTCAATCTCCAGTACATTGTCGTATTCAGCATAAACAATGCAATTAATCGTCGTTGGTAAAGACCCCGCGAAACGTACTTCTATCCTCACACTACCGTGTCTCACCAGGTTCCAATGACTACTACTATTGGCCGAGAGATCGGGTGTAAGATCAAACGCGAAGAGACAATGCCCTTGTGGGTATTTCATACGTGTGATGCAATTGCCATCATTGAGAAAGTGAATACCTGAACCAGAAAATAATGTGTGATATGCATCCACGTACATATTACCGTCCGAAAAGTCTGTCTGTAGAGGCTTTGACGGTATTTGCTGACCATCCACATACAAAGAAAGATAATTGATCGTGTAATGCTGAAAGTTGAAGGGGTTTTTTCCATAATCGCCGTTGAAAGCCTTATTATCGACAAAGCCAATAATTATACGTTTAGGTAGCTGGCCAAGTATGACATTATCAAGAGTATCACCGTGTATTCCAGCGTGCATCGATATCGCTTTAGCTTCGACACGCGTCAACGGATATTTTGCTGTAGATTTAGACAGAGCTCTTGCATGAGCCAGAAGTATACCGGGGGCTATCTTAACGCGGCGCACAATTAGTGATGCCTCTGTAATACGGATTTTACAGTTTTTTGAAGTAGTCATGAGACAAAAAGCGCTATTGTTCTGTACAAGCCGCAGGCGCATCTCAACGCCGTTTAACAAAAACCTCTCTTGATTGAAGATATCGCAATGCAGATGACCAAGAAGATCGACTGTTCTCTTCTTACCCAATACATCTCGCCGTTCTACAAGTCCTTTATTACCTTCGCCCGTATCATCCATTGACCCCTCTGTATCATTATACCATAAAGCACTCGTAAGATGCGAAGTCTTCGCAGCGTACGCATAGTTCAAGAGTGTTTCAATATACGCTCTATAAGCATAAGCATTGTTAGGAGGAGACACAAGTTTTTGATTCAAAAACACATCGGCCTGGCTGAACATCGAGTGCAGAAGATTATTGATGGGTCCTACAACGGCCGTTGTATCGTCAGCCCCCTCCGTTTTATCAGAAGTATCTATCTTAACACGTATACTTAGCATCGTATGTGCGAGATCAATATATTCATCCCCCTGACCAGGTACGACAAATTCTATCGGTGAATCATCCGTCAACGATGAGATCGGTTTATAATACACGGAGTGTGACCCCTCAATCGTTGTCTGGGTCGGTGGCAATGTAAATAATTCAAGCTCCGACTTAAGACACTCACACGAGTGTGCATGCAGGAACGCCATTCTTTATATTGTTCTGGTTAAGCAAAAATATCCGCCACTGTTCTTGATTTCTTGTTACGTCTCTTGACGCGTGATTTCGCCGTTCTTCCTTTCACAGGCTTCTTCTTCTTCTTAATTCGCGTTTTTCTCACACCACCAGCACCGCTACTTGAACGTTTTCGCGACTTCACGACCTTTCTTCTTCTTTTCACAGAGCTCCGTCGTGATGCGCTCTCAGCAACAGAATGCATCAATTTATTAATTTTGCTACCTTTATAGCCTTTCATGAGCGAATTAATTTTTTCTTCAGCCTTACGTCTCAGGTTTTCGCCTGATTCGCGCAGCCGCGTTTTGAACGCCTCTCTCGGCTGTATGCCTGAATCAATGATATCTGTCGCCATGTTAATTCCCGAGCGAAGCGTCTCTTTGCCGACAGTCCGAGCGCCTTGTTTCAAGAGAGGTAGTATTCGTCGAAAGAGACCTCCTAGGAAACTACCGATACCGTGACCTCACTGATTCGGTGATCCTATGTACACATGGCTGATACCCCCATAACCGGTTCGCGCGCCGCCACCCGTCTGCATATCAAAGTATTCGTCGTAGTAATCCATTTTTGGAGCTATCCAAGTTAATCTGTACGCTTGAACTGTAACGTCACCGTCAACGTCCCGTACTCGAATGGTATCGGCTTGCCAAACTCGTCCCTTATATCAATGGTTATGGTTTGAAAATTATTGCGTAATAGAGGAATATAGCGCTGTGGCGAGAAGCTCCTTATTTTCACAGATCCGTAATTACGGCTATCGGTGATAGCGGTTGGCACGACTCGTAACAGAGGTGCGTGCACATCCCCGGTGATGTAGGATTCACAGATATCAGTATAAACGTACATCATGTTAGGAGTACCGTTGGCTAAACTGGCCGGTCTCTGAGCAGTGTACTCAGTCTGAGTCGATAATAAGCTCACAGGCTCAGTGAGACCTAAAATTTTGTTTAACTGGCTGGAGAAATCGAGGACGTGTGCCGCGTCTCCGCACGATTCACAAATACGCGACACGACCACATACCCGTTTGGCGCGTATGTCAGCTTCAGATGGCCCTCAAAACATGATATCTTGTTAATAACCGCGAGTAATGTGTCTATACTGTGGTATATGCCAGCCGGTACCGATTCACAGTCGTGCATAATCTTGACGACTCCTGCATTTTCATATACAGTGGCGTAGTTCTTGACACCACGCTCCTTGCTCGAAGGGATATGCAGAATCGTAGCGGGTATATGTATTTCGGCTAAAGAAACAGCCCAACTGCCGTGAAGAGACACGCATTGCGGTAAATGAGTAGTATATCGTGTTGTTACGTTATCGGGATAATAATCCATACTACTGTTGCTAGGTAAAACTATATAAAATTCATCCTTCATCCTGCCGACCGTTTTCAAGACTTCTTCGTTTGAACCCTCGATAGCTCGGCCTCGTAAAATATACCATCGATATCTTCGTCGTTAAGATCGCGCAAGATATATGTCACGGGACAAATAGCTTGCGATACACGATGAATCTTGAATAGCTCACTGCTCCAGCCACTCTCGTAACCTTTTGCAAAGGCTGCCTTTGCGGTACTGATACGCGCAATGTCACCCACACTGTATTTAGGGAAACATAGGTCTGTTTTTTTGTAGCGCCGGATCAGGTTATTTCGAGCCTGAGCAGCTGTAGCTAGAGTCACAGAGGCAGGAGCCATTTTTATACCGCTATGTATAGAGTGATTGTAGGCTGAAACGATATTTTGCAAAACGTCGAGATAACGTTTTTGTCGGGAATACGTGAAATAACGCCACATTCTCTCTTTCAACGTTCTATTGAATCTCTCGACAATTGCCGCTTTTATATCAGGGTTTCTCACAGTACGAAATTGAATATTCTTTTTTTTTAAGAGATTCTGGAATGCAGCACCGATGAATTCTTTACCTCTGTCCGTCTGTAGACAAACGGGTGATCGACCGTTACTATTTTTTCTCGATAAAATAAGGTTAAACGCTTTAGCCACGGACGCGGCAGTCTTGTCATGTAAGGGTTGAACCCATGCAAATTTACTAAGAACATCAATGACAACAAGGAGGTAAACATAACCATCATTATAAGCCTTTAGAGAATGAAGATCAACGAGATCAGCCTCCCAAAAATCATCAATGTTCCGGACGTTGTAAAAACGCCGTGGAAAGCGATGTCGTACGGGTTTGTGTTTTGTATAAGCAGCCTGTTCTTCAAGCCAGTGCAAAGTCTTCACTTTAGAAATTTTTTTCTGACGAGCCTGACGTAACAATTTGGTAGCACCTGAAAATGACGCTTCATGGGATGGATTGAAATACAGTTTTTCTAAGATTTTCATGATTATAATTTGAGGTTAACCCAGGTTACACGCCTTTTCTTATTATTATTATGATAACCACTGCCGCTTTGTCCTGTATTATCTGATATGCTTTCGCGGCCGCTGAAGAACGATGACTGTCTCCCTATGGTTGCTCTGCCGCTAGTTGTGCCACCGCTGCTGCTGCTGCTGCTGTCGTCGATCTGTGACGGTCGTAATGTTGAATTGGCTCTTGTCTCCAACCACAGACCCTCGTTACCGATAAATTCTCGCGGAGCCTGTATTGCTCTCAGAAGTTTAGCAAAAGCCCTGCGTCCCGCTGGTTTAGGTATTTTTCTTGCCCTCATGGCGTCGTTCACAAGATCAACAATATTCGAACCTTGAATTATCTTTCCACCGACCGATACGACTCCACCAGAATCCCAAGAAAAATTACCACGCAATGTGCCATTTAAACGTCGAAGTAGCAGTTTCGCTTTGGTGCGATATTTAGCCGGTACGCTTTCAATTATGACGGAATCGCTCATGCCGTTATGGGCTTCTTCTTCTTCTTTTTTTCTTCTTTATCATAATTAGGCTCTACTGTATGTTTGTTGTCCATAAGGGTGCTGTGCTGTCGAGCTCTCTCTTCATCAGCAAAGTGGAGATAGCGTTGTAGCACAACCAAGTACGCAGCCCACTTATCCCTCTCATTCTTGTATGCATTAGAATTCAAAATTTCATTCATCTCTGTGTCCAATCTGGATAATACCGTATTAACAGGTTGTAGCGGTTGCGCCTGAGAGATGCTCGAGCTGAAAGTTGGTTGCTTTTGATTTTGCGCACCCAATTGCGTTAACTGCTCCTCGGGGATGAGAACCATTTTTCTTGCATGCTCCATTATCAGCCCCTACCAATCAGGTTCGATAGAACAGTGCCTAGTATCGGGGCCAGTAGGAGCGGCAGAAAGCCACCACTCTGAATAACAAAGCGTTTTTTACTTTTCCAACAGCCCTTTTTTGAGGCTAAACGACGGAGGATGGGAGCGTGTCGTCGTAACTTTTTTCGTTGATCAGCCTTTAAAGGAACGTTACCGCAAAGAACGTTCAAGGCGCACTCGCAGATACAGCGGATGATACGTGGATCTGCTTTACGTAGAAGAGCTTCGCGTTGCTCTTTATTGAGATGCTGAAGAGCACGTAGTATTGCTACGTGTTTTTTGCAGAGCGGTACACCGTCTCGGGCCATTACGCGTATCGAACTGTCGAGTACCTCACCGTATCGTTCCTTTTAACTGCTTTTTTTGATCTATAAGCGTGTGGGGTGGCGCTACCTTTAAGAATGTGCCACACACAACGTCCAATACAATAATAAGGGTCTGAATTGTTTTTACGTGAGTCAGCCTCTCTTAGGATCTTGTTAGTTTGTTGAAATACGCCTAAAATGGCGACACATTTATCACAACGCGATGAGCCGTTAGACGCCATTACACGCGTTGAATTGGTAATTCACCAGCACTGCAACTACTTTTCAGCTTTTTCCGTGGTACGTAGACAAAATGATGAGGATCGTTGGGAAAAATACAGGTACGAAACCTACAATTGTCAGGCGTTGATTGTTTCAAATCGAGCAACAAATAACCGTGAGGCTGGGCTGTTGCGTCGTGATAGACCTCTTGTAGAAAACGCGGATTTTCCGGATATACCTGTCGCGCAAGATGTTGGATTTGAGCACGATCCCGAGGGTTTTTGAAAATTACAATATAGCTGGCGTTCAATGAGATATCTCGCTGACCGTGTCCTTGATGAAATAAGTTTTGAGTAATAAAAATAACGCTCAGATTTTTATGATGGCTACCCTTGGTGAAAAGATCTACAACGTTATTGTTCGATGCCTCACGCATCAAATCGTCGATTATTATGAGTTTTGCACGAGGGTCGTTAGCATAATCGGCGCTCTGAGGTACTCCCTCGCGAAACTCAATCGATGCACCGTATTCCGTGTATGCGGACTGCCACTCGGAATAATAAAAAATAATTCTCTCGAATGGTTCACTGTTCATATGCCGAATAAACGTCAAAAACTTTTTTACAAAGTACGTTTTACCGCAACCCGTAGGACCGCAGATGATTGAAGTCCAGGGATGTTTCCACCGTGTGTCCATCTGAACGAATGAGCACGCTTTCCCTACAGCAATGAGATATAAAGGATTTGAACATAGGAATATGCATAAAGTTTTATTCCCCCAGTAACAGTATAAATATTTTACAATATTTTACAACAGTATTCACAAATTTTCCGGTAAAAAACGAGATTTTTTTATACGCTAATCTTTGTAACCGTAAGGGAGTGAACCGTATTCGCCATTACGTCTTCGTTTGACGCTCAACGGCATACATGATTTCGTTTCGGGCCGTGTAACAACTTGATGGAACGCTGTTTGCCGAATTGGATCATATTGTAGTACAATAGGCTCCTCTCTCTCCCCTATTATAAATGAACGTATTGATTCGTAATTTATCAGTGAACAGTTTGCATAATTCAGCGTTATACCTTTAACTTTACAAACTTCACTTTCCGCACCACCTGGGGTATTAACTATAAAAGAATAAAATTTAGGACCTCCCGAGATGAAAGATTTAATATAGCTACCCTCACCGTAAGAGCTTAGCTCATCCGTTAGATCCCCGAGAAGCTGACCCGTTGGCGGCTCATACTCTTTAGGATCTTTTTTCGTAACGTAAATAACAGAATCGGTGTCACAGTACAGAGCACGCTCACCCAGCAGCTCGAGATAGGTGTAAAGTTTCAAGCGAGCTTGGGCTGTAGTGTATGCAGCTATTACAGCGTTTGCTATATTAGACGGTACTACAGCATCATCGGTTTTCGTGTAATTAACATACAGCACCTGGTTATTAACAGGTAACATACCGGTGATCTCATACTCAGGACTGCTTAGAAGCTCCATAAGTTTTTCGCGTGTCGATACTATTTCTGTTTGAGGTAAATTTTCGCGCTGTCCGAATTTGCCCCAAAATGAATTAAGACAGAGCTTAGCTACCGAGCGCAAACCCGGATTTTTCGATATCACATCACGGTTTAATTGAACACCTTCGGCTGCCATAAAAGAAGCTATATAACGGTCTTTCGCAGCCTCACCCTCTATACAGTTCTCGGGCCAGCCGCTAGCCTCTTGTTTGATTTTAAGAAAAGTATTAATGTATTCGGTAAAAAGACCTCCCTCCTGAGTATCACGATTATACTGTGTTATCTCATATTGCCAAATTTCGCTCACCGTTAACACTTTATACCCGCACGTGATAGCTTTTCGCAATTCATCCACCACCCAGGTTCCGTTGAATAAACGTTCCGCAGGATCTTCATGAGGACACGCGCCTTGATACATTGTTTCGCAACAGCTACGACATAATCCGAATAACAAACGCTGGTGCATTCGCACAGGTAGTACAGGATGATACAGATTTCGCGGTGGAAGTACCGTACATTTAACGAGCCCCTCGACGCGTGAAAGATCGATATTATTTTCAGACTCTATCAGCGGTCTGCACTCATCACCGACATACACCGTTGGATGTCCTACAGGGTATTTGCCGTATTTACAAATATACGGGTACAATGAGCAAACGTCAACATACCGTATCTGCTCCCCGTCTTTTACATCGTACAGTGTGACCATGTTTTCTGTACGCCCGCCGAAAAATGCATCGCGAGGGTTGAGAGGATCTGATTTGACTAAAGCATGGTCACGCACAAAAGTGCTCATTTCTGTGTTTGTTTGTACCATACGGTCATACGCGCACTCCCAAATTTCGGTTAGCGTGTAGCCGCTTGAACGGATTCTGTGCGATATAGTGTTTGTTTTTTCGAGACGCTCGTTCATTGTCTCGCCGTCACTTTGTTTGCGATCTCTGTTTACAGTGAAACAGCTCGAGCACCCGTGCCAATAACAACCGTGAAACTGTAACACGTGGGCTGTATCCGGAGTTTCGTAGTAACCGTCTACTAATAAATTTTGAGGCAGTCTAAACTCGCGCGAGCGCCCTGCATGAATAATATGACGGCCTAAAGAGTGCTCCATCCATACGAGCCACGAGACCGCTTTTTTTGATTGATTATGAGCCCATCTATAGCCAGCCGTAGGTATAATTCCAATCGTATTCATTTTTAAAAAGTTTTTGCGAAAAATTTGAAAACATGCTGACGCGATTGTTGTGTTTTCGGTAAACGGGCAGACACGGCCGCTGTCCATGAACATTTTTCGAAAAACGACACAGGCTTGTCTTAATATCGTAACGTCGTTTTTGCAATAAGATATAATCTCGTTTGAAAAATTAAATACATAATCGGCACTCTTTAGCTCGTTATACCATGCAAGAAAACGCTCACGCTCTTCCACTCGCATAGTGTCAGGAGAGTAATTGATTACAGGTGGTAACGGTCCTATATAATTTTGGTTTTCTGGTTTGTTGAACAGGTGAGGAAAAGTTCCTTTAGCGAGAACACTTTTTAGACCGAAAGCTTTGGGCAATGCGCTCAGAGGCATGTGGAAGTAGTTCAGGCTGTCGAGAAACACGAGTTTGCCAACACGCATTGTGATAATTTTAGTACCGTTCATTATTAAAGACGGGAGCTGCGTTTTTTTCTCCTCGATGAAGTAACGCAAGATAAACTGAGCGTCAAAGCCACCGGCATTATGGGCTATTAAAAATGTGCGTGAGGAGCCGGGAATATTCTGCATGCCTAGCTCTACAAGCTGACATACAGGACTCGCCTGAAATATAAACTCGTGCTCACCACAGAAGTCACAGGGCTCGTCTATAGAAACGTTATCACAACACCGGGTGCAGACGCGCTGAGCCACGCAGAGATTTGGTTTGTGAATATGTGTTGAGGGGTCACCTTTTACCGGTGTACATTGCTGCGTTTCAAAATCATAGAAAATAAATATATTCTCTTTTGAATCGTCAACAGCACGGATTGGTCTCATATAGCACAGATGATTATAGGATTGTTGTGATCTGCATGTTTTGCAAAAACCCTTCCCGCATATATGCTTCTTTTTCTCTAAAGGTCTTATTGAGCGAAAACAATTACGACATCGTTTGAGAGACTCACACACAGTATTTACCCGACGCTTACGGCTGACTACGGCCGTCCTATGATTTTGTAAACACTGCTCTCCAAAGAAATCGCGATTACACGCCTCACATCTGACTTTATCGGCCAAAGGCGCTACGCAGGGCGGTACTTGAAGGCAGCAAGGACATTGCTTTTTCAAACACCTATGGCCCTGACGAAAGCGGGCATTACAGGTCGCGCAGAAGTTTAAACTACCCATAGCGCCTCGCAGATTTAAAATCGGCTGAAAGTGATGTGAGCGTTCATAATATAGGATATACAGTGTATACCTGATTGAACCCGCTGTATCCAGCGCCATCTGTGTACCGTCGAATATAGGCCTTTCGCGCCGCCCCAAAGTCAAAAACTCGAAAACAACGATAGCAATCCCCTCGCGACCCAAATAATTCTGATATATAGCAATTTCATGCATGCCGCAACCCGCGGGCGGTATATCAACATTCGCGTCTCTCGTGAGTTCAAGCGCTGCCTCTTTTTGACGCGACCCGTTAACTTGTCGAATAAGTTGCCACTTAGCGTGCAGAGCTCCTGTACGTATTTCACCCCTCTCAGCGTACGCCCGCGCTGCTACTAATGAACGCGGTAAACACAGGTTGTCGGTGTTTCGAATCGTTAAAATTGATTTTTTGGCGACATACTCGTGCGTTAAACCTTTTCGTCCGCGACCCTCTACACCTTTAACAATACACGTTTTTATATTAAAGGAATCGTCAATATTCAGAGATGCTGTACTTTGAGCGACACTTGTTATTAATTGCCATATATCTTCAAATGTATACTCTCGGACCGGTCTGAATGACAGCCAAACGGGGCCGTGCGCTAGGCTACTTGCTGAGAATGAGATTCCCGCGTAGTCGCATCCCTCGCAGCATCTCGTAAGATGCGTCAAGAGATCACGGAATGCTCCTTCAAGCCATGCTGTTACGCTTGTTCCTGAGAGAGGCTGACGGATATGCATCGTTATCTCACGGCCTCGTAATTTAAAGCGTTTAAAATATCGGTCTGCCTCCTGAGTGATGATGATCCGATCTCCAGGCGGTTGCACATCTCCGAACGCCTCGTTTCTCGATGCATTGCGCGCTCTCCCGGCACCCGTTTGTATATCTGTAATCGAAGAATTGTATAAGTTATAGGCTTAAGGGTATAGATAAAAAATATATTGTAGCTTTTAGAGTACCTCGTATTAATCGCGGTATGGCAATAATGAGTCAGCTGACGAGTACCCTGTGATAAATATAGTAAAAATGTTTTAAGTGTGTACCCTGTATCCGCCGTGTGGGTTGAAGAGAGAGATAACGAGCGTACACGTGGGGAGGAGAAAGAGAGAGAGAGAGAGAGAGAGAGAAAGAGGTATTCATCGCTCTCTGAGTTCCTCGGTATATGAGAGAGAAAGAGCATGCATAGGCTGGAGAGAGAAAGCGAACGCGCACGTGCGTGTGGGAAAGAGAGAGAAAGAGGCGTTCATCGCGCGCTCTGAGTTCCTCGGTATGTGAGAGAGAGAGCAGAGAGAGAGATAGAGCATGCATGGGCTGTGGAGAGAGAGAGTGAAAGAGGTATTCATAGCGCGCTCTGAGCTCTTCGGTATATGAAAGAGATAGAGCATAATATACCGGCGTTGCACTACACGATGAGCTTCGTATATATATATATTATCTGTGTGTGTTTATTTATATATATTAAATTAACCGAGCATTTTGAAAGCATTTTCCTAAAATATAAATCAAATTACAATTGTTATTACATTAACGATCAGGTTTCATTTTCGTTTTATTTTTTAAAACGATCTTGTTAGCTTTTACTGTTCTCATATATGCTATAACCTCATTTATTTCAGGCAAAATTACATTGGATTTTATGAGTAAAATAGTACTAATGAATAAGAGAAATGCAGTACATTTTTTTTTCAGGTATCTTACCAATATCCAAAAGTACCATTTTTTTATGAATACTTTGCAAGGTACAGGTTTTAACGTTTTGCATTTTCTTTACTTCCCACATTGAAAAAATTGATGAATCACATGGATATATGAAAATAGACTTCTTGATGCTCAATACTCTTCCTTGAAGTTTAATTTCATCTTCGCCGTGCTGCTTGTATATACTATCAAGTTGCAATATTCGACCATTTCTCAGTAGAACGGTGTTATTTGGTGTCTTAGTTGAGATGGTGAAATCTTTATATTGAATTTTTTTTATCCGTTGTAATCCGTTATGATCTTGGAATTGTTTATTTAAAATAACCATTTCCGGTGGCATCGTCGCTTTTCCACAATTAGAGTGAAATCTTTCGTAGATCCTTCGACTCACTTGAGCTAAGGGTCGATTTCCACTTCTAACCAGCCGATTTATTTTACCCAAAGCATTTTCGAATGGAAAAGCTGTGAGTTCAGTGAGAGTACAATTCATATTTTTCGGATCATCAGCTAAGTGTATTAAGCTGTGCACGTTTAGAATTTGACTCTGTGCTCCATACAATTCAGATGATAATAAAAAAAAAGTTCCAAGAAATTGTTTTGCTTCATTATTGTATGTCAATGCCAATACTTCGGTGGATAACATTCTACAGGCGGCGTGAAAAAGAAGAAAATGCTTATACAGATTGAGGGGCAAAATTTTTTTCAAAATGACTGGACCAGCATAAAGTAAAAAAAAAACGGAATTCCGTTGCCTTCCATTTTGCAATCTCATTTAACTCTCTCGTTGTGCGTTGAAACTCTTCTGGTATCTGAGACTTTAAACGTTTCAATAATGCAGATAAGCGACATTTGTTATTTCGTCCAAGTCGCGTCGTTATTTTGCGACGAAGCCGAAAATCAAGAATCTTTTTTTTCATTACACCTAAGCAGCATAGGTGCATAAAATCTAAGGAAAATTGAGTTACCATGTTGATGGGAGGTTCGATAGAGAGCAATGGTGATAAGTCATGGTGGTGTTGACGATTGCTTTGGTCCCGAAATGATGTATCGGTTCTCTGACGAGCATTAACTTTGGTGTAAACTGTTCGGTTCTGAACCCGTTTTCCTGGATCTTCACACCGTTCGCATGCAAAATATCCACCATGTCCTATGATGCATTTTACAAAAGATCGAGCAGGTCTGTCACATATAAAATTCTTTATACGAACAATAAACAACCTGCCATCTATTTCGATGCCATCTTCCAATAATTGATTGACCTCTGTGATGAAGTCTTCCATGAATTGGTGGACGTTGGGGGGTTTTCGCTTACCCGTGTAAATAGCAACAGGAAATGGTTCGTACACATCGGGTTTAAAATATACCTTGCACAAAATTGGCCAAAATTGCATGGAGCTCGATTTATAGAGAGGCAATCCATCTATATTGAACATTAACTCGAGTGTTAGATCATCGTGCAGTTGAATATTTATAGCTCGTTGAAGATACTTTCTGATACCAAAATACACGAGCTCACCGCCCTCCTCATCGTTTTCGCTATCAATTTTTTGGGTCTCATATACGACTTTGGTCGTATTAAGAAAAGTTTTCGCGGTCTTCGGTAATTGTGGGAGTAACCTTTTTCTTAAAATACCCAACAAGCCATCGATTTGGGTAAAAGGTATTTTCGCGTTCTGAGCCCATGAACGAAGAGCTTCTACTTCCTCAAAGTGGTCTTCATCATCGACATCATCGTCATTGTCTTCATCTTCTTGTCTTTGTTCTTCTTGTTCTGCTTCTTCATCTTCTTCGACTTCTCTTCCCTCTTCATTTTCTTCGTCTTCTCTTCCCTCTTCATCTTTTTCGGCTTCTCTTCCCTCTTCATCTTCTACGTCTTCTCTTCCCTCTCCATCTTCTTCGTCTCCTCTTCCCTCTGTTTCTTCTATTAATTCTTCTGCTTCGTCTAAAATATAACTCTTTCATTTCTTTATTCATGTTATAAAAATGAATTGATTGCCATAAAAATTATTATAAATTACTGTATCCACCAACATTACCTCTACTGGAATTTTCATCGGACTCGTGAGTTCTCATGTACTCGATATTGCTACTCTCTTCTTCGCCTTCATTACTTTGAAATGTTCTTTGGCGTTTACGACGAACGTCATCTTGATCTCGTTTCCGTTTTTCCCAGAATCGCTGCATACGTAAACGCGAAAGCTCTCGATGGACTTGAATTCGATTGGCACTCATTATAAACTTATGTTGTGATACGGTATTGCCGTATCGTAAAATAACATGAAAATGTCTGAAAAAAAGGAATGAATTCTTTTGTTCGTTAACTCTCTTTAGTATTTATTAGTAAAATTTATTAGTGCAATATAAATTATAGTTCGATGGCTCTAAAATTTCGTGTAAAAAATTTGAGCTCATGGCAGTTGCATAATTACAAAAACTATACAGAGAGAACACAAACATTTTCGGACACATGCACTGTCACTTTTTTTTCTCATCGTTTTGGGAAATTTTGAAGAAATCTCGTTTTAAATTATTAAAAGTTTTTCTAGTGGATTATAAAATACTTTAGCATTTTTAATTATTTAAAACCAACAAACGAAATCTTTCCACGAATTATCCTATGATGCCTAAGTATGAACGGAACCATATTTCAAATATTTAAGAATTGATTGAATAACAAAGTATAAGGATTGTGACGCAATTTTCTGGTTTTCGGTGTCACAGGTCGTCCCGATCAGGGTTTTCTACGATTTCGAATAAGTTATCGTAATTTTTGCAATTAGCGTGTAAGTTATTTTTTCGGTTTTGCGTTATCGAAAGCTCTCGTCCCGTAGTTATCGGATCAACGCGAAGTAAAACACCGAGTTACCGTGGATAGGGGCCGAAACAATAAGCCACCCGGTATACTCGGTGTCGAAGGAAGTAATTCGTGGGAGTCTAAAGGTTCGAGTGCGACTCTCGACGCTTCGCGAAAAGGTATGGGTAAAGAAGGGCAGGTTGAGTTACGTTTCTGTATGGAAGGCCGTTGGCGTATGGGCCCGCGATTCCCCATCCGCCACGGATTGCCCAATCGCACCGTTATCGTATTATTAGTTATAGTTGGCCCCCGATTTACCATACCAGAAGAGGACCCCACGAAGGACGATCACCGCGAGCAACAGGATCCACCCGCCAAAACATCTCGGCGTGTCTACGTTATTCGTTTAACGAATATTTGTTTATCGAGTTTAGCGTTATCGTTCAATTGAGTTTCGCGTTATCGTTTGAATTTGCCGGTCAGTTACGTTTCGAGATAAGGCGCTCGAGCCGTTGTGACGTCAGGAGACGAGGGGGATCGCGAGTTCTTGTTACGCGTGCGCGTACTCGTCCCCTTCCATCCTTGTTATCGTCTCGATCAATTGCCCTGTTCGATTCGTTCTCTTTCGGCTTAGCGCTCGATCCGAGCAGTTCACCGCTCGGAGCCCTCTTTCTGCGCTGCTCTCGACCCGAGCGGTTCGCTGCTCGGGAAGCTCCCGTCATGTTACCGCTTTTGCTCTTGTGTCGCTACGCTATCGTTTCTCTCGAGCTATCTTTTTAACGTTCTCGCCTTCTCCGATATCGTTAGTTACCGAATTTGCTTCCGTTTCGTTCCCGTTATGCTACCGTTGCCTCGAACGACCTTTTTGTGATCTCGGTTTCGAAGAATTTCTGTTCTCGAGTTATCGAAATTATTTTGTCGTTGTCTTCACGCTATCGTACTTTCGAGCTCTCTGTCCACGTTCTCGTCTTCGAATTTATCGTCGTTATCGAAGTAATTTAAGTATCGAATTTATCGTCGTTATCGAATTACGTTAAGCATCGAATTTATCGTCGTTACCGCAGTTATTTTGCGTTACTGCATTTACCGTCGTTATCGAAATTATTTAAGTATCGAGGTTATCGTCGTTATCGAATTTAGTTAAGCATCGAATTGAGTGTCGTTCTCGAATTTAGTTAAGTATCGACGTTACCGTCATTAACGAATTTTTCTATTCGCTATCGCATTCGCTATCGTGACTTCGATTCGTTTTCCTATCAGTTATCGAAATTATGAGCTATCGTGACTTCTGTTCGTTCTCCTATCAGTTATCGAAATTATGAGCTATCGTGACTGCTGTTCGTTTTCCTATCAGTTATCGAAATTATGAGCTATCGTGAGAGGAATTAATAAACTTGCCTGAACCAAGGCCCCATATGTTATTTTTTGTGTTGAGTTCCTTTATTTCGGGTCACGTTTTTTGAAGGCACTCGAGAGTTAGCCAGCCGTCCACGCCCTCTCTCCACCACCTACACACTGAGCGAGTCGGGTATACCGTCACCGATCTCGCCATCCAACACGCCGGCTTCCCTTTTTCGTGTTTCGTTTACGTCCCTATCAAGTTCCGGTTAAGTTTCGCGGGTTTGGTAATTCCCGCCGTTCAATTAAAAAGATTACCTGGCGCTCAACGGCTCTCCCGGCGTCGAGGATGGTGAGATGCGCCGAAGGTGACGCGAATCGCAAGATTCCCGTCACAGGATGTATCGGACGTACCTTCCCAACCAAGAGTGACTTTCGTCGACAATATTGCATACTTTATGGTAAGATAAAAATCGGAAAAAATTCAACCACACTAAAGACGATAAAAAGATTAATTTTGAATAATAATAATGCCAAAAAGTTATCAATAAATTGTTTAAACTGAATGTTGTTTAAAAAATTTTTAGGGAAAGTTTTTTTTTGACACGTGAAATGAATTCGTTGATTTTTCTGACTACGCATGAATTTTTAAAAAATTTTCTTATCATTTTGAAATTTCGGTTTTCGAAAATTTCTTAATTTTAAAAATGAAGGAAAAATCGTGAATTTTGAATATGTTTTCGTAAAAACGTTGTATATTTTAATTAAGAAGTTTCCAAGGCATTGAACGAGAATATTTTCGTAAATACAACTTTTACAAATTTCCGAAAACTGAACTTTCAAAATGATAAGAAAATTAAAAAAAAATGCATGTGTAGTCAGAAAAATCAACAAATTTATTTCACGTGTCAAAAAAAACTTTCCCTAAAAATTTGTTAAGCAATGTTTTGTTTAAACAATTTATTGATAACTTTTTGGCACTATTATTATTCAAAATTAATCTTTTTATCGTCTTTATTGTGGTTGAATTTTTTTTCGATTTTTATCTTATCATGGAGTATGCAATATTGTCGACGAGTCACTTTTGGTTGGGAAGGTACGTCCGATACATCCTTAAAATTAATCTTTGTGAAATAGATTTTTTTTCGTAATTTTTATTTTTAGTGAATTGTTAAATAATTTAAAAAATAGCTCAGTTAATGATAGGACACTGAACTACAATTCATGGAAAGATTTTGTTTTTTGGTATTAGATAATAAAAAATACTAAAGCATTTTATTAACCAATAGAAACACTTATGTATCGTGATAAATATAATAAATAAAATTTAAAAAAAAGTTAACATACATGTTCTTATGTGCTTGCGGTGAGCTGATGGTCTTTTTTCAACGGATCAATCGATGTAGCTCTTATAAATTGATTTTTCATTATTTAAAACAAAGAAATCGAAATCTTTTCATGAATTACATTTAAATGCCCACGCATTGGACAAGCCATTGTGTAATTATTTAAAAATGCACTGAATACCATATGATTATAAAAAAATCTCGATTTTCACTAAAATTATTCTTTAAACTTTGTTTCTCAATGAATTCTTAAAAAATTGAAAAATAGTTCTGTTGGTGGGCTTCGAAATCTAATTCAAAGGAGGATTTTGTTTTTTTGGTTTTCCATAATAAAAAAATCAAGTTATGAGTTGCATCGTTTGACACGTTGAAAAAAAAACTATCAGCTCAACGGTAGCACATAAGAACATTTACATTAATTTTTTTTTAAATGATTTTAAGTATTTTCATTGGTTTATAAAATCCTTTAGCATTTTTTATTAACTACTACAAAAAAACGAAATCTTTCCATGAATTATAATTCGATGCCTAAATATGAACGGAACGTTTGACGCGTTGAAAAAAGATCATCAGCCATGCGAACTTTCAGAATATTTTCATGAATCTTGTTAGAATCTATTTTTCGACTGTATATACTACTGTATATGAGCCGTTCGCTCAAAGAATGACCTAAGTTCAATTTGGTCGTTTTGAGAAAAAGCGATTTAAAGATTCAGCATTGTATGGCAAATTGTTACGTGTAAAAATGTATATTTTTTTGAATTTTACTTCAAAGACACACTCCTGAATAAAGATTCAAGACCATAAAATCGTTGTTAAATACATTTTAACAACACTGAAATGTATAATTAATACAAAATGATTTAGGTCGTTTTTTCGGCGAACTACTTAACCCTTTCAAGCACACATTTTTCTTACGTGTAATCGATTTGAAACTTTGTACTCGGGGGTTTTCGGGGTCGCTGATAACGAATCCGCACTCGAAGTTAGCAAATTCAAGATGGCGGATCCAATATGGCGGACCAAAAATACAAGAAGTCGTCTGACGAAAGTAAAAGTTGGTACTCGGGGGTTTTCGGGGTCGCTGACAACGAATATGCACTCAAAATTTTAAAATTCAAGATGGCGGATCCAATATGGTGGACCAAAAATGCAAAAGATCGTTTGACGAAAATAAAAGTTGGTAATCAGGGGTTTTCGGGGTCGCTAATAACGAATATGCACTCAAAATTTGAAAAAAAAACAAAAAAACAAATAAAAAAATTACAAAAAACGAAAAAAAAAAATTTTTAAACGAAGAAATAAATAACATAAAACGAAAAAAAAATTTTTAAACGACAAAAAATAAAAAAATTTAAAAAAAAATTAGAAACGGAGACATCAACCGACATGTCCTCGTTCGTGTGTCTCTGGATTTGACTGAGAGCGGTACTTTTTGGAGAAAATTGAGGTTTCCATTTCCTAAATCGTATATGCAGTACGTTTGTATATCGTACTCTAGTATAAAAATTGACCTTGAATAAACGGTTTCTCAGGTTTGCATCGGCCGTGTTACATGGAATTCACAATCAATGGCTCTAGAAATATCTATGTACTGATCTTACGCTAGATAAGCATTGTTTTTCGCATGCGAGTCGCCATGTTAGATCCACCATCTTGCATTCCCAAAGTCTGACCGCGAATTCGTAGTCAGGGACTATATCAACCTCCGAGTACTAACTTTTACTTTTATCGAACCACTTTTTGCATTCTACGTCCACTATTTCAATTTCCAAATTTTGAGTACTGATTCGTTATCAGGTACCCAGAGTACCAACTTTCACTGACATTGCACAACTTTTTGTATTTTTGGTCCACCATATCGGATCCGCCATCTTGAATTCCCAAATTGCGAGTGCAGATTCGTTATCAGCGACCCTGGAAACCCCTGAGTACCGACTTTCACTTCCGTCAAAGGACTTTTTGCAATTTTGGCCCACCATATTGGATCCGCCATCTTAAGTTTCCGAATTCCGAATTCTGTCACGAATTTATTAGTGACAGAAGAGAGCAAACGATATTATCACGTACCGCGCGGGTACCACAACGCACATCAACAGCTGGAGCGCGAGACTAGAGACGCAGCCGCGCGGTGAGGACTAACAACGACAATACTCTAGACGCGCTGTTTCAACCAATCACAAAAAGGTCAATAATGGCCGAAATGTTACGAAACTTAGCAAACATACTTTTAGGACTCATACCTACGCACCGGTAACTAAATCCCAAAAACGACCTAAAGTGACTTAGGTCATTCTTTGAGCGAATGGCTCATATGTTTTAACATGTATATGTTTACTGTATGTATATGGATATGTACTGTATATGTTTTAACATGTATATACATGTTAAAATTGAAACTATTTCAGAATTTATTTTCAATTTTTTCTATTTTATATTACCTGTCATTTCTTTGTCACGATGCCCTAGATCCACCGCAGCTTTTGCGAACAAGTCTGTAACTTTGCTTTCGTTACACTTATTCCTCTTCAATTTATATTTCTCGGTTATCTGATTTTTTTGTCGTCACATGTCCCTTGCTGTCAGCGGTAAGTGCGTAGTCCTTTGTTTCGAGATCTTTGACTTATTTGTTCTTAGGCTCGGCATAAGATCCTATGACATATATAAATATAATTTTAGCATTAAGCAATTTTAACATTTTTTATTAGAATTTCTTTGCCATTCACATAAAAATTGATTACTGTAAATCATATATTATGAACTTGCAGAGTCTCTGACTAATCTACGGTGCGAGCACCATGATTGCAGTGGTTTTTCATTTAGACTTTACGAGATCTTTAAGAGTCCATAGATTAGTTTTCGAAATGTCGGATACAAATGGCTGTTTTTCATCACCAAAATAAATCCAGCTCGCTGGCACAAAATCTACGCTACGTTTTTCTACGGGGTCATCCACAAACTCTACCAGCATATATTTGTCGTTCATTTTTATGGCGATCAAATCAAATATGCTAAAATACAAAAAAATATAAAAAAAAGAATAAACACATAACATAATAAAATATTTATAAAAATGTCAAAGAAAAATGTATAAATAGAATTTAAAAAAAACGAATATTCTTACACATGTGAAAATGTACTTGTCTCGAAACGCTACATTTTTTCACAAACGTACTACCTATATAGGTATGACCATCTACAATATTCCATAATACCACGATAACTCTTACCTTCGCGTTTTGTTGCTGTCGATGTGAAGATAAATGCTGCAACCTCACGCTTTTGTCTCAGATTAATTTTTGTTGCATAATATAATGCATATAATTCCCCACAAAAACTTCTTGGCCACACTTGATATCACTTTACACGCTGTATACCCTGTAGAAAAAGTTTACTATTAAGCTGACTGAGCACGTGTTTTCGCCGGTATTTTCGCGCGGGACAATGCACACATATACACTCTCACTGAAGTTAGAACGTGTAGTCATGTACATGCGTACGATACATGTGTTGAGATGTAAAGACGACTATACGACGTATTTATGCCGTCTGCGCGCGCATTTTGTGCTGTGAGTGATATACGCAGCAGTTCCGTTACACCTATACACTCTCGCCAAAGTGTTTTTCTGAACTTCAGATGTCGCACCTTTACGTCTCAACACATCTATCCTACGCATGTACATGATTACATTCTAACATAAGTGAGTGTGTATTTGTGTGCATTGTCCCGCGCAGTCCCGCACAAAAATACCGGTGGAGACACGCGCTCTGTCAGCTTATTATTACATTGTTAGTAATAAACTTTTTCTAGAACGACATATCGCGTGTAAAGTAAAATCAGGTGTGGCCAAAAGTGCTTGTGGGGAATTATTCATTATTATAAAACAAGAATTAATCGACGAGACAAAAACGTGAGGTTGCAGCATTTTTCTTCACATCGACAGCAGCAAAACGCGAAGGTAAGAGTTTTCTTGGTTTTATTATAGAATATTATAGGTGGTTATACCTATAGTACGTTTGTGAAAAAACGTCTCGAGACAAAAGTTTGTGAAAAAACGTTTGTGAAAAAGCGTCTCGAGACAAGTACATTTTCACATGTGTAAGAATATTCGTTTTTTTAAATTCTATTTACACATTTTTCTTTGACTTTTTTATAAATATTTTATTATGTTATGTGTTTATTCTTTTTTTTAATATTTTTTTGTATTTTAGCATATTTGATTTGATCGCCATAAAAATGAACGACAAATATATGCTGGTAGAGTTTGTGGATGACCCTGGAGAAAAACGCAGCATAGATTTTGTGCCAGCGAGCTGGATTTCTTTTAATGATGAAAAACAGCACTTGGTAACACCGTTTATATCTGACATTTCGAAAACTAATCTACGGATTCTTAAAGATCTCATCAAGTCTGAAGGAAAACCACTGCAATCTTGGTGCCCGCACCGAATATCAGTCAGAGGCTCTGCAAGTCCGTATTATATGATTTACTGTAATCGATTTTTATGTGAATCGCAAAAAAATGTTAAAATTGCTTAATGCTAAAATTATATTTATCTGTCGTAGGATCTTATGTCGAGGCTGAAAACAAAGTCAAAGATCTCGAAACAAAGGACTACGCATTTACCACCGATAGCGAGGGACATGTGACGAAAAAAAAAAATGAGATAACCGAGAAATATAAGTTGAAAAAAAAATAAGTGTAACGAAAGCAAAGTTGCAGAATTATTCGCAAAAGCTGCGGTGGATGTAGAACATCGTGACAAAGAAATGAAAGGTAATCTAAAATAGAAAAAATTAAAAATCAATTCTGAAATAGTTTCAATTTTAACATCTATATCAATAGTCGAAAAATAATTTGTAACAAGATTCATGAAAATTTTCTGAAAGTGCGCTTAGCTGATGATCTTTTTTTAACTGGTCAAGCGATACCATATTAATTCTTAAATAATTAAAAAATAGTTCAGTTCGTACTTAAGCATCGAATTATAATTCATGGAATGATTTTGTATTTCGGTATTAGATAAGAAAAAATGCTAAAGCATTTTATAAACCAATAAAAACACAATCATTGAAAAAAAAATCAACGTAAATGTTCTTATGTGCTACCGTTGAGGTTATGGTCTTTTTTCAACGTGTCAAATGATGCAACTCATACCTATAACTTGATTTTTTATTACCGAAAACCAAAAACCAAAATCTTCTTTTGAATTATATTTCGAAGCTCAAGCATTAACGGAACTATTTTTGAATTATTATATAATTCATTGAGAAACAAAGTTTAAAAAAGAATATCCGTGAAAATCGGAATTTTTTTTCATATAATTATGGTATTTAGTGCATTTTTAAATAATCAAACAATGGCTTTGTCCAACGCGTGGGCATTTAAATGCAACTCATGAAAAGATTTTGATTTTTTTGTTTTGAATAATGAAAATTCAAATTATAAGAGTTACATGGTTGATCCGTTGGAAAAAGACCATGAGCTCAATGCTAGCATACAAGAATATTTATGTTAATCTTTTTTTAAACGATTGTATGTTTTTATATTTGTTTATACAATGCTTTAGTATTTTTTACTATCTAATACCAAAAAACGAAATTTTTCCATGAATTATAGTTCAGCGCCCAACTATTAACTAAGCCATTTTTTAATTATTCAGAAATTCACTGAATAACAAAATTATGAAAAAGAATCTCTATTTTCATGAAGATTCCTTTTTAAACTTTGTTAATTAATCAATTCTTAAACAATTTAAAAATGGTTCGGTTCATACTTAGGCATCAAAATATAATTGAATGAAAGATTTCCTTTTTTTGGTTTTAAATAATACAATATTTATAAACCACTAAAAACAGTTATAATCGTCTCAAAAAAAGATCAACGTAAATGTTCTTATGTGCTATCGTTGAGCTGATGGTCTTTTTTCAAGGGGTTCAACGATACCGATCGTATAACTTGATTTTTTATTATCTGAAACCAAATAAGAGCTTTCATTGAATTATGCCTAAACATTAACGAAACTGTTTTTTAATTATTTAAGAATTCATTGAAAAATAAAGTTTAAAAAAGAATCTCCGTAAAAATTGAGATTTTTTTTCCATAATGATGTTATTTAGTGAATTTTTAAATAACTAAGTAGCGGTTTGGTTAATGAATACATTTTTATTATCTAAAACCAAAAAGACAAATCTTTCCATAATTTATACTCCGATGCCTAATCCTTAACCAAACCGTTTTTTAGTTATTTAAAAATTCACTAAATAACAGAATTATGAAACAAAATCTCAATTTTCACTGATTCTTTTTCAAACTTTGATATTCAATGAATTCTTAAATGATTAAAAAATATAAAATATTAAAATTATAAAATAAAAAAATAAAATATTAAAAAATAATTTAAAAAATTAAAAAATATTTAAAATATTGAAAAATATTTAAAATATTAAAAAATATTGAAAAATTCATTGAATCACAAAGTTTGAAAAAGAATCCGTGAAAATTGAGATTTTATTTCATAATTCTGTTATTCAGTGAATTTTTAAATAACTAAAAAACGGTTTGGTTAATGATTAGGCATCGAAGTATAATTTATGGAAAGATTTGTTTTTTTGGTTTTAGATATTAAAAATTCCTAAAGCATTTCATAGACCAACAATAACAGTTATATATCTATTTTAAAAAAAGATTACCATAAATGTTCTTATGAGCTAGCGTCCAGCTAATGGTCTTTTTCAGCGAGTCAAACGAAGCAACTCATATAACTTGATTTTAGTACATGAGAACATTTATGTTAATTTTTTTTTTCAAATCATTATAACTGTTTTTATTGGTTTGTTAAAATAAACCAATATAGTTATTAAAATGCGAGTTTTCATTTTATTTTAATAAAATTTTAAGCTAAGCTCTCTTGGTTTTATTCTGTTAACAGCGAAAAAGCTCATAAATAAAAAGGCACCGGTCGTCAAGACCGGCAAACTGTCTCGAAAATGCTCGATTTCCCCGCGTATGACCAACAATAAACGCGGAAGAAAGCAAGGTTCTCTGTTTAGCGGTGTGCAGAAAAAAAAAAAATTATCACAGCCAAGTACAGAAGAGTCTGACTCTTCCGTTGAAACTTCAGGCACCGAAGAACTCGAATATACGAGTAAAGAAACGGTCAGGTTTTCCAGCGACTTGGAAGTCGCTGTTGACACAGCAGAATGCGACATCAGCAAGTCACCAGGTTGTCCGAAAATCAACACATGAATATAAATCGCTGCTCTAAAAATTCGAGTGTAGAATTTGATAACTAAAAATAATTTTGATTCTTGGTTAGATGTATGAATCGTTACACTGAAAAAAAAATTTGTTGATTTGTTAAATATTTTGTTGAATACGTCGCATTAGATATTTTTTTTATATTGATTAAAATTTTATGATTCCAACAGTATGTTTGGTTCAGTCCGAAAATATACTGTTAAGATGAAAAAAATTTAGTCAATATAAAAAAATATTTAATTGGACGTATTCAATTTAATATTTGTCACCGGGGCTTTGGTCTGGTGGCTAGCGTGCTTGCCTCTTAGCCAGAGCCTCGGGAGGTCCCGGGTTCGATTCCCGGTGTCGTAATCATGTCAGGAGAAAATAAAATATGGGCGTGACTAGCTCCAGATGTATGTATGGGGCATACACAAGTACATTTACTGGTGTGTGTCACGTATATATAGCTGTAGTCCATGTTTACGTTCTCCTGTCAAGATGTGACGTAGCTCCGACGCCGTGAGGCGAGCACGGGACCGACTGTAGTGGCCCAGGTTTTCCGCAGTTTCCCGGGGCCCATGATACGTGCTAATACGCGTGCCATGGTGAATACGCTACAGAATAGGAAGTCGGCTGCGGCCGCACGGGCCCTGGGTGTCTGGTTACTGACCCGGACCAGATACCCAGGGTTGAGGTGGATGTGAGGGAAGGATGGAAAGGGAAGTGAGGGAAGGAGCGCCGTCTTGAAAACCCCGAAAGGGAAGAAGGCGTGAGGACATAAATTAATAAAAAAAAATTAAAAAAAAAAAAAAATTAATATTTGTCAATTTAACAATTTTTTTTTCTCACTGTATATGTATGTATATAATTGTTAATTTATATGCATAATTTTTCAATAGACAAAAATAACAATGCTGCGGCTCTCAGTACACTTATTTGCAAAGATAATTCTGACGGATTCAGCCGAAAACCAGCTTTACAAAAGAAGGCCACAGACGGTACACCACGAAAGGCAAACCGTAGTCAAGATGATTCCCCAGGACTTCGCAATGATGATGGTGAGTTTATTTTCATTATTTCTGAAGGTATATTTTTTATAATTGTACTAAATATTTTATAGTTACTTTTTTTAAAAGGTTGCGTACCTCCAGCCGAGCCAAAAATGAGTAATTCTAGATAATTTTTTCGAGGGCTTTAATATTAAAAATAAAATGCAATACAAATTACACATTATTTATTGGTCCTTCCACTGTGTAAAAAACTTTTGTAACAAATTTTTGTTTGATTGTTCAAACAATTTGTAGTTCTTCAATGAATGTGTAATTTGCATTTAATTTTTTTGAAAACATTAATACCCTTGAAAAAAGTCCACAAAATTACTAATTTTTCATTCAGTTGGAGGTATGTAACCCCTTAAGTACATTATGCGATCTCGTATAATCGTTTCCGTATTTTCATTTACAGATATAGACGAATGAAAGTCTTTAGTTCTTACATGCTACCGTCGTTTATCCGCCCAAATCGGACAAGTTCAAGGTCTACTTTCAGATCTTAAGATGAGTCAACTTGATTGTTCATCTTTAAAGAAGGCAAGAAGAATCAAAGGTATTGACAGCATCTTGGAAAAATATCAGTTCGTCACAGCGCTGCCATTTGCATCATTACAAGATTTTTTGGAATTCGACAAAAAATTAAAAGATGATAAAGCCTTCAAGAACGAGATTGTAAGTTCAAATGTGTCAAATCACTCTGTAAAATATATAAAAATACATAACTCTGTAAAATCAGATCTGCGTATAAGCAATAATAATTTTAAAATATTTTTCTAGGTACAGGGTTTGACAACCCTTATCAACGCAGATCTTAAATTTTTGCTAAAATCTGTACGGGATGCTATAAAAAAATTTATGACTCGAGATGTTCTTCTAAATTTCACGAGCGTGAAAAAAACAGGAACGAAAATCGTTTTAAAAGACGATACCATATTTTACCAGTGTATACGAGGTATAACCATTTATATTTCTTATTTAAACTATTGAAGATTGTATTTAAACTATTGAAGGTCGATTTTTTGTCTTTCAACTATTGTATTTCAACAATTGAAGGTTGATTTTTTAATTCATTCATTACTCTAATATAATAATTATATTAATGATAATTAATGGCTCGATTTACCATGTGGCTTTTTTTTGGTTATTTTGTGTACACATTATATTTTGTATGATTCCAAGGTAAAATTTTCCGTATGAATAAATAAATAAATAAATAAAATATTAATATTTACAAATTTCGGATAAAAATATATGTTCACGTGAACATATATTTCTTCTTCTGTGAAATATCAATTTTGTATTTTTCCTAAAGATCATTTTTATATTTCAGATGCGATATTAACGGAATTTTCCAGCGGAACGTTGGGATCGGTAAAAGAAAAAGACATCACTGATGCTCTTTCCGTTGTGTTTAATAACGCTAAAGATTGGGGGTGTCGTGAAGAGAGGCGACAAAAAAAAATTAATAATTATAAGGACCTTTTTCCGTTGCTATATGTGATTGCGATAGCTGTGAGCCATGTGTCATGTGATTTTACGATAGAAATAAAAATAACTCATAGTACAATTGGTTTTTTCATGGATCGTATTATTTATTGCAGCTAAAATAATATAAATGGGATCCGGCTAGGAATTATACATGATCAGGGCCGTATTCGAACCCATTTTAGGCCGGACATGGCTGGGATCAGGCGCCAGATCCTGACCAGACCAGGCGCCAGATCCTGACCGGACTAGGCGCCAGATCCTGCCCGGATCCGAAACGCCGTAACATTTTGGATGTGGCCCTGAAGCGTAGCCTGGTCACGGCCGGATTTCGGTAATAAGGCAGCCTGATATGGGCCGTATCTCAGCCGGATGAAATTTTCCGCGCGGGATGCTTAAGCAAGTTGGGTCTTTGGACAACCAATCGAAAAGTGATAGGCCCTATAAAATATTTGAAAAAAAATTACAATTTCTTCATTGCATTGTGTTTTTATTTATAATAATAAATTTTACCACAACTGCATGCTGATTTTTTTTCTCGGCAATTTCAAGCGAAACTATTGGATCCGGTGTTATGTTTGGAGAAACATTCTCTTCGAGATTTTGAGCGAATGAGGATGCACGGCATTCAATGCTGTTTGATAATAATTGGTAGCTTTTATCTCCAACCTTAGAATTGATTAAATAAAAGCATGAGCATGCGAAAGTTAAGAAATTGAAGAAAAGTTACATGCGAAAGTTAATAAATTTTTAATATTTCAATCAATTCGTACACTCGGTCCTGCCTCTTCCAAATACGTGTGTTCAGGAAAGAGGAAAAGTTACCGGGTGACACGGTCAAGTTTCGGGTCACGCGAGCGAGCGGGTTGGGTCACGTTTTTCCGTCGATGGCGCCACGTACCGGGCGACAATTCAACGGGCAATTGATACATGCGGGGGGTCCTTCTCATCGATCGCCATGATTGATTTGCTAGTCTTTGTCCAACACGAGAATCGATCAGACGCGTGTCGCGCTACAGTTCGCATTTTAATTTGGCCTTTTCGCTATTATTACGGGTTGAGATCAAAACGCCGGGTTCAGATCTCTTCAGGAAAATTCAGACTTTCTGTGGGCAACATCCCGGGCTCAATATATTCACGATTCCTCCGATATCGCGGGATTCTCGGCGCGGCACGAGTCATTCTCGGTACACGGGTTTTCTCGTACATTCTGAACACGTGCTCTGCGAGCCACGTTTTCACTAGGGACATTTTCATCGACAAATACATTCATCGATTTTTTACTGTAATTATGTCTAGCAAAAATTATATATAGTTTGTTATATTTTTCCACGATCGGGTTCGCGTCTGCATTATTTTTTTTTTGGTTCCACCTACACCAGATCCCTTCACAAACAACGTGCTATCATTGACTTGCGTTATTTGACACGGATTTGAAAAATACAAAATGTTATCCTCCATTATCTCCCCCAGAAAATCATAAAATGGCAAAAACTAGAAATAAAAAGCAAACAAGAAATTTCGTTAACGGAATATTTTGGTCTAATATGAATGTAAAAATATATAATTTGTTGAATTACAACATTTAAAAAATGTATATTTAGAGTAACAGGAAATCATAAAGATGGTTTCGGAAAAAATAATACGATAGATGAAAATAAATGAAAATAAATAATGTAAAAAAACAGATGAAAATCAAACGCTACTTTAATTTTATTAAAATATAAGGAAGAGAACGAAAAAATGGAAAAAAAATTCAATGGGAACGTTAATATATATAAATACATACATATGTATATGAAAGCAATAAAATAAAATGAGCTAACGAAGAATTTAAAAAAATCGATTTTTTAGATATTTTTTTGAAACATGTAGTACAGTTATGTAAAAAATCAACGTTGAAGAATAAAATGAAACATAAAGAGATTTTTTTAATGAAAATAAGTACACTACTACTTTTCTATAGAGAGCCATTGGGCGATTGGGGGAAGAGATCCCGAGAAATTTGTCGCCGAGGACTCTTAGAGAAGTCGTACTGTAGTAAAATACATGGACTGGGAAATTTTTTTTAAATCGTGTAAATTATATTCTTTCTCTCGCACACGCATGCCCATCCAAGCACCGATCCGTGCACTTAGACACGACGGTTATTTTTAACACAATGCATTCCGGATAACGAAATTAATAATTGGCGATTTCAATGAAAAATGTTCGAACGATAATTTTTTATTAATTAATTTCTTGTATTTTCCCTTTTCCACGCACAGCACCAGACTTCTTTACCTCGAAAATAGAATATGAAGAACGTACGTGAACAAGAAAAATAATGTGGGGGAAAACCCCATGCGCTTTGTCTTTTATTCTATTATCCCTTCTTCCCCTTTTGACCCTTTCTTAGAATCTAAAAAAAAACCATTATTTACACTTGGTGATAGATCTGAATTTACGATCGTTATCAAATAAATTAACAAGCATGTTAAACTGTATAGTCCGGGAGGTAACGTTGCAAATATAAAAGTCATAGTACGCCGGCTGATATTAACATCGGTAGTTGATCTTATATCACTGATGAGTGAACCGACCGTCAGCTGCACAAGTAGCGGTGGGTGTGGGTGTGGGAGGTCGCGAAAGTGGTAAAAAAAAAAAAATGAAGTAATAGTACGCCGGCTGAAACTTTTTTTAGAAATAGTTGACATTATACTAAGCTGAAAAAAAATAGTCAGCTGCATCGTTGAGGGGGGACTATGCGTCAGCTGCTCGCATGAACTTGTAAAGAAAACTCATAAAATAAAGTTATAGTAAGCCGGATGAAATTGAACTGGGTGATTGTTTAAATAATTACAAGTACAAAAACAATAATCAGCTGCGTGTTTAGCGGTGGAAAGACCGTCAGCTGACGCAGTAAAGATACAGATTATTTGAGCAATGCACAGTATCTTTCAGGGTCCAGCTGACAGAACTCCCGTCCCCGGACCCTTCTGACTGATTGCTTTCGCAAACGTAATATTATTACCTATTAGCCTATCGTATTGTCAAATTTCAACCGGCATAGTGACGATTCAATGATAATTTTGGAAATTATATGTGTACACCAATGTCGTATGAAAACATTTTGTTCTTCCCTTTTTTTTATTGTTATACATGAAGGAAATGCGTCATATGAAATAAAATAGCGTGTGAAATAGGAATGATATTGACTAAAATAAAAATAATTTAAAAAAGACGAAATATAAATATTAAAAAGCTATATATTAAAGAGCTAAAACTGATAGGAAAATTGAGAGGATAACGTGACAAAATAATAAATTAAAAAAATATTTTTTCTTGCAAATCAGCAATGCGAACTTCAATATTATTAAGGTTGTTGCTAAAAAATTCGAGATGAATAGTTTTCTGTATAGTTCAGTCAAATTACGGCTGAAAATGGGTTTATTAAACATAAAATTATGTAGTTTGGGGATTATTAGGGATCGATAGGGGGTGCATTCTGAGCATACATTTCAATTTGAGGGGTTCTCCGAAGGTGAGCTGTACCTCATTTCGCTAAAAACGCGTTTAATTCTATATCTCGAGAACAGTTAGTGTTGGGCAAAAAATTGTAGAGACCTTTTCTGTTCTAGATTAAATTTAATAACTTTTTTATCTGAAACTTTTTTTTTTTAACATCAATATTTTTCAACTTACTACTTCCGAAAGGCAAAAATTTTCCTTTTTTTCTCCCTATTTTTGATTTTTCGCCATTTCCTCCCCAACCGTTCAATTTTATGAAATTTTTCTGATTATCAAAGTTGTAGATCTTTTAATTATGAACAGCTTTTGTCTAAAACTTTTTTCTCCTCATACCTTTTTCTACTCATACCTTCGAAGTTATACCTTACTTTACCGAGCGAAATCCGCGCCATTGTCGCAACGCGTATTCACGGACACACTGTTGCGTGCATTAGTGCGGGTAAGGGACATCTGTTCCTCGACTCTCGTACCTGGGGTAAGAAAGGTCAGCCTGTTTTGCTCAGTAATTTTTACCAATTGCCATGAAAACTATTGTTCAAATATCGCTAATGTTGTTGACGCAATTGACGAGGACGACGTATGCCCCGATACCGACAGGGCCTTTAGTGATACAAACGAATCACTTCCATCCACCTCGGGTGCTTAATTTTACGAATTTTACATTCTATTTTTTATCAATAAATGTGTGGAACAGTTTTAATTATTCATTTTCTTCTTTTTCTAATCCTTATTCACAATATGATCCCATTGAATGCAATAAAAAATACCCAAATTGAAAAAAAAAACAATATTTAAATGATATTTAAATGATTACAATATTTAATATTTAAATGAAGTACAATCTTTAAATGGTTTAATCGATTCACCTTTTTATACAAGCAAGTTGGCTAATAAATGATCATGGAATACTTTAATATTTCTTTCAAGTACTGAATACCCACTGATGTCGATGATATTGTGACAATGGCGCGGATTTCGCTCGGTAAAGTAAGGTATAACTCCGAACTCCGAAGGTATTGGTATTAGAGAAAAAAAGTTTTCAACAAAAGTTGTTCATAATTAAAAGATCTACAACTTTGATGATCAGAAAAATTTCATAAATTTGAACGGTTGGGGAGGAAATGGCGAAAATTGAAAAATAGGGAGAAAAAAAAGGAAAATTTTTGCCTTTTGGAAGTAATAAGTTGAAAAATATTGATGTTAAAAAAGAAGTTTTAGATAAAAAAAAGTCAGTAAATTTAATTTAGAAGAGAAAAGGTCTCTACAATTTTTTGCCTAACACTAACCATTCTCGAGATATCGAATTAAACGCGTTTTTAGCGAAATGAGGTACAGCTGACCTTCGGAGAACCCCTTAAATTGAAATGTATGCTCAGAATGCACCCCCCTATCGATCCTTAATAATCGCCAAACTACATAATTTTATGTTTAATGATTTCGTAATTTGACTGGACTCGTAAGAATTTTATTATTTGTCAATGAATATTTCTTAAACACACTGGCGAAAGGAAATCTGAGTTACCGCATTTATTTTTGAGAAATTAAATGTTGAACTTCAGTGAAAAACTTGCTCCATTGCATTGCTCAAATAAGAAAAAGACGTGACCCTCGGACTTTTTTTGCATATAACATCCGTTTTCACGGAGAAAAATACTTAAAAATCGAGAACTCTGTCGAGGACGACATATAACACGATTTTCGTGAAAAAAAGAGACAGTTCACCGACTTAATTAAGAAGAATTTAGTGAAAATATGCGATCACACTACTTTTTTTAAAAAAATTTTATTTTATTTTTTAATTTTTTAATTTTTTTTTAGTTATAAGTGCTTAAAATAAACATATTGGTGAATAAAATCAATATGATCATTCATATATTTAAAAATTAGCGCATTATTCGTCAGTACAAATCATAATTATTCAGTATCTAAAAGTTGGTACTGCCGACGTTGCCCAATATTTTCAAATTTTACTGCGTTAGCTGACGGTCTTTCCACCGCTAAACACGCAGCTGATTATTGTTTTTCTGCTTGTAATTATTTAAACAATCACTCAGTTAAATTTCATCCGGCGTACTATAACTTTACATTATGTGTTTTTTTTACAAGTTCACGCGAGCAGCTGACGCATAGTCCCCCTTCTGCGATGCAGCTGACTTTTTTTCAGCTCAGCATAATGTCGACTATTTCTGAAAAAAATTTCAGCCCGCGTACTATTGCTTGATTTTTTTTTTTTACTACTTTCGCGACTGCTCACGCCCACACCCACCGCGGGTGCGTCAGCTGACGGTCGGTTCACTTATTAGTGATTCGAGATCTATTGAAAAAGATGGTAATCGATCGGCGTAAAAACACTACCTAAAATGCAACGCTACCTCCCGGACTAGTAAGCACAAAGTTCAAATGAAATAACGTATACAGACATTAAAGAAAAGACAAAAACGCACAATACAGAATGTACAAGCGAAAGCGAGATAGAAAAATATGAATACAAATTACATACTTACTTTGTTTTTCCATCCTTTTTTAGTAACAAATTAATCTTTCACAACACTTTTTCTTTACTAACAGTTCGTCCTTGTTCACTGCGTGTGTGTGTGTGTGTCCGTTTTCATTTATCGTTAACAATTTTCTTTCCTCGGAGACACTGAACAGAAGCTTACGTCGCGAGATCCAAAAAAACACTGAATACTACGTAGATACTAAAGACGACCACGCGGACGTATTTTTCTTTGTCGAATTATACGTGCAGGTTTGAACGCGTCAACCACCCCCAAGTTGATGCGTTCACGCGTTTACAGTGTACACTGTAAAAATTGAGAGTACACGCAGCGAATGGTGCAGCACCTACTGTAGACGCGCTCAAAGTACGGTGTACATTATAAAAATTGTGACGGGAATCTCGCGATTCGCGTCACCTTCGGCCCATCTCACCATCCTCGACGCCGGGAGAGCCGTTAAGCGCCAGGTAATCTTTTTAATTGAACGGCGGGAATTATCAAACCCGCGAAACTTAATCGGAACTTGATAGGGACGTAAACGAAACACGACAAAGGGACGCCGGCGTGTTGGCTGGCGAGATCGGTGACGGTATACCCGATTCGCTCAGTGTGTAGGTTGTGGAGAGAGGGCGTGGACGGCTGGCTAACTCTCGAGTGCCTTCGCGATCTGAAATAACTGAACTCAACAACCGAAAATTTATGGGGCCTTGATTCAGGCTAGTTTATTAATTCCTCTCACGATAGCTCATAATTTCGGTAACTGATATGAAAACGAACAGAAGTCACGATAGCGAAGGCGATAGCGAATAGAAAAATTCGGTAACGACGGTAACTTCGATACTGAACTAAATTCGAGAACGACAGTCGATTCGATGCTTAACTAAATTCGATAACGACGATAACCTCGATACTTAAATAAATTCGATAACGACGGTAAATGCAGTAACGCAAAATAACTGCGGTAACGTCGATAAATTCGATGCTTGACTGAATTCGATAACGACGGTAAATGCGGGAACTTAAAAGAAATTCGGTAACGATGATAAATTCGATGCTTAAATTACTTCGATAACGACGATAGATTCGGAGACGGGAGCGTGGACAGAGAACTCGAAAGTACAATAGCGTGACGGCAACGACAAAATAATTTCCGTAACTCGAGAACAGAAATTCCTCGCAATCGAGGTCACAAAAAGGTAGTTCGAGGCAACGGTAGCAAACGAGAGCAAATTCGGTAACTGGCGATATTGGAGAAGTCGAGAACGTTAAAAAGATAGCTCGAGAGAAACGATAGCGTAGCGATACGAGAGCAAAAGCGGTAACATGACGGGAGCTTCCCGAGCAGCGAACCACTCGGGTCGAGAGCTACGCAGAAAGAGAACGAATCGAACAGGTAAATTGATCGAGACGATAACAAGGATGGAAGGGGACGAGTACGCGCACGCGTAACGAGAACTCGCGATCCCCCTCGTCTCCTGACGTCACAACGACTCGAGCGCCTTATCTCGAAACGTAACTGACCGGCAAATTCAAACGATAACGCGAAACTCAATTGAACGATAACGCTAAACTCGATAAACAAATATTCGTTAAACGAATAACGTAGACACGCCGAGATGTTGTGGCGGGTGGATCCTGTTGCTCGCGATGATCGTCCTTCGCGGGGTCCTCTTCTGGTATGGTAAATCGGGGGCCAACTATAACTAATAATACGATAACGGTGCGATTGGGCAATCCGTGGCGGGTGGGGAATCGCGGGCCCATACGCCAACGGCCTTCCATACAGAAACGTAACTCAATCTGCCCTTCTTTACCCATACCTTTTCGCGAAGCGTCGAGAGTCGCACTCGAACCTTTAGACTCCCACGAATTACTTCCTTTGACACCGAATATACCGGGTGGCTCATTGTTTCGGCCCCTATCCACGGTATCTCGGTGTCTTATTTTGCGTTGATCCGATAACTATGGGACGAGAGCTTTCGATAACGCAAAACCGAAAAATAAACTTATACGCTAATTGCTAAAATAACCATAAATTATTCGAGAACAGAGAAAACTCTGGTCGGGACGACCTGTGACGCCAAAAACCAGAAAATTGCGTCACAAAATTCAGGGTACACGCAGTGAATCGTGCAACGCCTGCTGCAACTTTTATTGAGCGTTTTGTAGTTTTTTAAATGCAATCACACTAATAAGTTCAAATATCAGTATTAGTATTTACCAACAACCCGTTATTAAAATTTGCTTCGCCCGATTTATTAGAAAATGACAATCGACTCTGTAAAAATTAAATCTGTACGTATTGAATATTATCGAGCTACGATATATTTTGTAGGGTGCACAATGTAACTTTAAATTTAAGCCCACACAAATTTTTCAGAAGACAATACCAAATTTCAATGGAATTCAATTTCAATTTTAACGTTCACTTGTTGAAGAATTTTATGGTTTACATCAGTGATTACCAGTTGAATCTCACAGTTTTTTTTTCAAGGTACTCCGTATGTTTTACGTCTTGAGTACAGCGATATTTTATATTTAATTTGTAACTTCTAGAGTTTACTTTTTCACGGTGGTCATTATGATTTTTTTACAGTTTACATCTGCATTTTTACCGGTTCAAATAGTAAAAAAGCATGTCTGATCCATTATTGTTTACTAAAAGTTCAGTAACGTGTTTAGTTAACAGTGTGAAACTGCATATGCTCATCTATTGTCCAGTGATTTTTAAACAATAATCATTAATTTTTACGAATCATTTTTTCGCGTGTGAAGTCCGAAAGGACAGCGCGCCTCGATCTCTGTGGGGGAGTGTCGTCTGGTAGTTCTCATCGCCGAAAAATCCAACTGGTCCCACTCCGCCGATACTCTAGTGAGTGCACGCGGTCCCAGGAAAACATTGAAAAGAGAAGATGGAGCGGAGAGAGACAAAGACAAAAAATCTACATGAAATACACGTGAACGAAGAAAAATACACAAGATAGGAGAGTCAATTGCCAGATACGAAGTGAACGACACTTTTTTTGAAGCACTAAGATTATTATGCGAGGTATATATGTATGTATGTATGTATACGGCCTGTGCGAATTGTGATCGGCTCTAATCGAATAATATTGCTATGATTATGAAGGCTGCATTCGTCTTGGGCGCTTACGCGCTTTGAGCGCTCACGTTTACATGCACTGACTATTAGCTGAAAGCGCTGAAAACGTGTAAAGCGCCCAAGACGAATGCAGCCCAAAGCGAGACGTAACGATAAGACATTCGACAGTCACCGGACTAAATGTAGATACTCGAGACACACAGATAACTACGATGACTTACGCATGACAACGGTTACCATGAATTGGGATATCATGGCAACTAGCATAACAACTGATCAACAGTCTTATTCAAAACCTCCTGTCGATCGGACAAATGTCACCCCACGTAATAAAATCGCTCGTGCTCCAATAATTCATAATCAGCTATTTATCATTCGTCGGATATTACAGTATTTTCGATTCCAATTTCGAATTAAATAATTCGATTTTTGAAAAATTCGAATAATTTTATTTCTTTAAATATTTGAAGAATACGTACATTTGGATATTTGAATGCTCCAAATTTGTCGAAATATTTTTTTTTTTTTTTTTTCAAAAAATGAAAAGGTTTTACATAATCGATGTTTGTTTAAATGGTTCAGTATTTTTTAAGTTATTCTGTTTTTTTAAATAATTTAATTTTTCCAGTAATTCGAATCATTTTTATACTTTGGACCTTTAATGAATTTTGTACGTTGTCTTTAACATTTATATTTTAAACTTGAATGAAAGAAGAATCAGTCAAAATGGTCGTAGAAAAAGTGGATAAAACTTTTAATGAGAATTCAGCTGTTCAGGTTACAGAAGTAGTATGTGGACCACTGTGGCCACCCCCACTACTATCCCCTCCACTTTCCCCCACCTCGAAGCCTCTTGTTGAGCGTGGTAGGGGTAATGGTGGGGAGAGGTGGTGGGGGAAGAGTTCTGTGGGCTCGCCATAATAGTCAGGTTATTATTTTAATTCAAAGAATAATACTAAATACTTTTTCTCTTTATTTAATTTTTTGAATATACATTTTCACTTAAGGTAGTGTCGATACTGCAAGAGTCAAATGTATACACCGTCATGTTTGACTCACGCAGTATTTAGAATAGGCAACGTCACGTCTATAATGAACCGATAGAAAAGTACATTTTGGATATTTATTTCCTAATTACTACTCTCACATGCTCTAACCTGTACTTGTCAACTCCTAAAAAGTTCATGGGTGACGATGTATATCGATATCTCGCAGGCATTGTTGTCGTTTTATTCGTCCTGTGATTGGTCAGTAGGCGGACAAGGATTGGTGATCAAGTTCAGTTTGTCAGTTGTCAATTTGTCACAACTGTCAGTTTGACAGTTGATCAGTCGATCGTCGAAACTAGATGAAGCACTGCACTGCTGTCAGAAAACCGTTCGCGCGCGTGAGCGCACGTGATGGACCCTAGTCAACTCCTAAAAAGTTGGTGAGTGAATTTCTATCGAAATATCGAAATTTTCGAGTTTCATTGTCCGCATTTTATATGTCCCGTGATTAGTTGGTGATGATCGACCAATCGTAAGATCTTGCGCGAATTCTCTCGTTTGACAGTGTTGTTTGACAGCTCACCGTGGACAGCTGTTTTCCAGGTTATAACTGCCGTTGGTGAAACCAGCCGGAGGTTCCGTGACAAATATCAAACTTCCACTTTGATAAAAATTCTATGGGTTCTTCACAACGTGCAGTTCCTCGAAAATATTAATCCACGAAGTTGTTGAAGAAAAACAATGATAATAAGTGTTTCAATTCAATCCTTTATTCCGTTTATTTGAAATGAAATAACTTGAGAAATAATATAAAAGATCGTCGTTTTTAAAACGCAAACAAACAAATTTTGCAATTCAATCTTTTATTCGGCTTATTTTAAAAGAAAAAAACTTAAGTAATATATTACAAAACATCGTATTTAACCTCAAACTTCATCATCTCAGCCTTGCCCTCTGTAAATAAGAAAAGAAAATAATGAAGAAATGAAATAAATGTGATAAGTTTTCGAATCTTTTTTTTAATATTGTATATACCTTTTTTGGCGTACACGTGATGTTATGCATGTTATCTGGGTCGAACGCTGGTGCGTCAATCTGTTTTATAGACAGCCCGTCTGAAATTTTTAAGTAGGGTGTTGTGCCATAATATTCAACGATCCCTGTTACGTTGACTCCTACTCCTTTTGTAATATCCACGGACAAATGGTCAAATCGCATCATATTAATGGCAAGTTTGTAATTTCCATCCGTAATGGCTCCTACAGTGAAAGCGTCGGTGCCGTTTTTGTATCGCGTCATCTTGAACTCCATTTTAATCCATCCCGTAATTTCTGTAAAAGAATATACCACGATCGATGGTTCGCCAACTTTCTTTTCTCTCAATATTATTTATTATTTTGGAGATATATATCTCGGTGCATTTCAGACCGTCTTAATGATTCGGTTATCTCTGTCGCACACATATCATATGATGCCTTATAGCGAATTCGACTCGTTGCACTGGTGCGCACTGAGTGCAGTTTCATCCTTTTCTACCATACGCTTTGGAAAAAGATGAAAATACACTCAGTGCGCACCAGTGCAACGGGTCGAATTTGCTATTACAATTTTTTTTTATTTCAGCTAAAAATTTCAAGGAAAAGCAAAGCATCGCAGAAGTAATTGACGCACAGATTGACCCTACTCTTCTGTTCTGAATCTTTTTTGCTTCATCGCGGGAAATTATTTGAGTGAATATGTATCTGGGAACTTACCAACAGACTGCCCTTCCATATTTCCAATATTTGTCCAATCGACTTTTACTGGTTTGCTGTCCTCCTTGACATCTTGTCCGTACATTCCTTTCTCGTCATCAATTCCGGTATGTTGTTGTATCGACAATTAGAACGGTATATTTCCGGCATTGTATATCGAATTTTTTATTTCCTTGCACACTGCTCCGTTCAAGTCAATAATCTGAAACGATGAACTTTTTCATTAAGAAATGTCACTGAATATGAGTTATTATTTCACTTTTGTTTTCCGATGTAAGTACTTTATTTATCGCGACGATTTTTTCAACTCCCTCAACTTCCTGCTGTCATGCGAGACACTGGATCCTCTTTCCCGTTTCATTATTCAGCACGAACTTCATTACATTTAGTTTTAGATTTTTTCCTACGATTTTTGGAAGCTCCAAACAATCCACGTACCCCAAAACTTCTCTGAAATTCAAAAATTATTTAAAAAAAAAAATTCATCTGGAAGTTTATACCGAAAATTACTTATAATTTTTCGTTCAGAGCAAAATTAAAAATGATTTTCAATATGGAATTCCAGGTACATATTTTTTACTTTTTGAGAATTTTTCCAAAACTTTTGAGTAGCGCTGCGAGAATTCTCATATATTTTTGTAAGCCTTTCACGAACTATCCCAGACATTTCGATAATGATCAGAAAACTAAAAAAAAAAAAAATTCACTCCCAATTTTAAATAAAAAATCAGCAACAATTTTTTCAATTTTGCTCGAATCGAAAAAATTCATTAAAATATTCGTTAGAGCTCGCGCGGCGTTACTCAGAACTCTACAGATAATTCTTAAAATGCTTTAAAAAATCCATTTGAACTGTCATGGCACTATCCAGAAGTCTCGGAATAATTTTCGAAAAACTAAAAAAATATTCATCGGGAATTTAAAATAAAAAATCGGCCTTGATGTTTGTAGAGAAACAGTACCGGTTCTAACTCAAGTTCTAGTGAGAGCATTTCGGTGTCGATATAGCCAAGATCGCATAATTGCCGACCGATAGGATGACAGATCACTCCGTCAGCTGACACAAAATGCACGAGAATTCCTTTCTGGGATGTGAGTTGCTCTGGCGTAAGGATAATTTGAGTCTTGATGATTGTCGACTCCTCGGAAGAATTTTCTTCAGTTTCAGATTCGCTGCTTTGGCTGCTATCTGTATATTCGTTCTCTGACGAATATGAATATGATGATTCTGATGAGTCTGATGATGAATTGGGTTCAGTTTCAAAGAGAAAGCTATGCGTATTTCCTGTAGTTCGGTCAGTTTCTACTGAGAAACGGACGTTACGAGGAGTAGATCCGCATTCAGGTCGTTCGCCTCTCGTTGGCGTTGGCATTGTCGAGATTCTTCTACTGCTTCTGTTTGTCTGATTCTTCAAGTGATTTCCGCTGATAATTGATTTTCTATTAATTTGAGCTACTTCTGCATTTCTCTCAGTTTGATCATGTGTGTCTTCGGTTTCCTTTGCGGGTTCTGGGTTGTCATTGAGCGTTTCTTGCAGGAACTCGATTTGTTTAGATGTAAGTTCCCTTCCGCTAGGTTCCGAGTCTTCGTTGAGATCTTGATTCAGTTTTTCAGGAAGAGCGGTCGTTTGAGGAAGTCCATGCGAAAGCCTCCGTAATTTTTCTTTTGCTTCATCTATTGTAAGGCCATGCGCACCGCGTTGAATGGCAATCGATGTATCAAAGCGGTAACCTCGTGGATCCAATTGTGTGGACGTATTCATTTCTTCTTCCTCCAGTTCTTCCTCCTCGTTTTCGGTGGTAATAACGCCTGGAGAAGCGGTGAATGGAGGTTGCGCGTCGTCAGTAACTGCCTCGTCTTCTTCTGATAATTCCCAGGAACTTGGATCATGGCATGGTATGGTTTTAGTCGCCGCTCGACCTCTATTGCGTATTCTACTGGCAATCGTACTTTGATTCGACTCTTCTTTTTCGGTTGTTTCCTCAGCCTGGACTTCCGTATCGTCCTTGGGTGATAACGGGAAACTCTCTGCAGGAGGACTTCTCGACAACGCATCTGCCTTGAGATTTGTTTTTCCTTTTTTATAGACAACTTGGTATTCATATTCTTCCAGTTGCAGTCTCCATCTCATTAATCTCGAGGAAGGATCTTTCACGGAGTGTAGCCAAACTAGTGGTTGATGGTCCGTTACAAGAGTGAACTTTCTTCCATACAGATACGGTCGGAAGTATTTCACAGCGTATACCATTGCGAGGCACTCTTTTTCTGTTGTTGAATAATTCCTTTCTGCAGAGTTCAATACTCGACTGGCATACTGAACTGGTAGGTCTTGATCCACTTTATCTCCCTGACTCAGCACCGCTCCGATTGCAATGTCGGACGCGTCAGTCGTAAGTATAAACGGCTTGCTGAAATCGGGATATTGCCATATGGGTTTCTTACATAACGCATCGCGGAGATCTTCGAAGCTTCGTTGATGTTGGTCGGTCCATTGAAACTTCACTGTTTTCTTTGTGAGGTCGGAAAGCGGTTTGGCTCTTCCAGAGAAGTTTGGAAGAAACTTCCGGTAATATCCGGCGAGTCCCAGAAATTCTCTTACATTTCTCGTTGTTTTAGGTACCGGAAATTGTTCTACTGCCCGTAACTTCTTCGGATCGGGCCTCACTCCGTCCTTTCCGAGTATGTGTCCGAGATAATTGACCTCCCTTCTCAAGAATTCGCATTTGTCTACTTGTAGAGATAGTCCATTTTCTCGGAGTCGTCTGAAGAGTCTTTCGACTTTTATGCGATGTTCTTGTAAGGATGTTGAGAAGATGACTATATAGTCCAAGTACACAAACAATTCTGTGCCGATAAGACCCGATAGAACACTGTCCATAAGGCGTTGGAATGTTGCCGGTGCATTTTTTAATCCAAACGGCATCCTCAGGAACTCGTAGTGTCCTCGGGGAGTCGTAAAAGCTGTTTTAGGACTGTCTTTCGGGGCGACCTTAATTTGGTGAAAACCACTAGCAGGGTCAAATACCGAAAAATATTTCGCTCCCCCTAGTCTATCGAGAATTTCGGATATATTCGGTAGTGGATAGCTATCGCCAATGGTCTTCTCATTCAATTGTCGATAATCTATTACCATTCGTCATCGCTTGTTACCTTGTGAATCCGCTTTCTTAGGCACAATCCATAGTGGTGAATTGTATGGCGAGTGTGAAGGTTTGATAATTTTATTGGATAGCAGTCCATTTACCTGTGTTTCAATTTCCGTTTGATGTACCATTGGATAACGATATTATTTGGTATGTATCGGTCTGTCGTCGATGGTGGGGATCTCATGTTCGACGCGTGTTGATCCTTTTGAATGGTCTCCTTTTAAATAAAATATATCAGGAAATTTTTGAACGAGTTTGTGCACATGTTGTCGCTCGTATTCATTCAAATGATCGAGTCGCAAGGTTTGCAAAATTTCTCTCACTCTATTCTTTGTTGACTTCGTTGTAGTACATGGCTCGCTCGATGTCTCGGCGTCGGAGTCGGGCGCGTGGTGCGATCCAATTTCATATGGCTCGAGTTCTTGTGCTGGCAATTCAATGTCAACTGGCTCGTGGCTTGTGTTGGTGACTATGGCATAACAAGTGCCGTCGTGATTTCTTACCACGGCGTCTCCAATGTGTATATGTGGCCCAAGGTCGATGCGCTTTAGATAGCCGTCGTAAACATTGGTATTGCGGACCTTGATAGCTACTTGCGTTCTACTGCGCCCTTCAAGATGGATCTTTAACTTTTCGTATTCTCCTAGGACTGAGTCAATTTCTTCGCGATTGCAAAAAGGGATTGGTGTGACTGGTTCGCTTGCCGTGACCAGTGTCCCATGATTATATGATATTTCAGCTTTTTCTTGGTGTAAATAAGGCGCGCCAAGCAATCCGTCGGCTTGTGGCAATGGTTCTCCCTCGAATACATGGAATACTGCCTTTAATTTTCTAACTTCGAGAAGAACTGTCCCTATCGTCTAAATATTTTCAGGGTGCACGCTTCTCAATGCCTGACGGTCGCGTGTATCTATGATCACATTTCTGCTCAGTGCACTGGCATGCACCAAGTTCAGGGATGAGCCGCCGTCTACGACGAACTTTGCGTGCCCATTCTTGAATTAAGGCGAGGAAATTTTTACCTTCACAGATGGAATTTCTTTGAGGAAGCACTGTTTCTTTCCTTTTCGTGAAAGCGAACATGCTTGTTCTTCTTTCTTTTTGCTGTCATGATCCTGATGTCTCTTTTCTCCGGTTCCTCGCGACTTCTCTCGCTCTTTGCGCTCGCTCCACGATGATCTGGGCGAGCGCCCTCGAAGTTTAAAGACTCCGTGGATGTAGCTGATGAAGCTCGAGATAAATTGTACGGTGAAGGTGTTCTCACGCGTTGTCGAGGGTCTTGTTTCTCATAAGGGATGCGACCCTTTCCCTCACACTGCGTGCAGGGGTGCATTGGGGAGTAGTATCTGTTTCTGTAGCCGTAGTTACGGTTTCGCGGTTCCCATCGTCGATATCTTTCTTCTCGTCCATCGGTTGAGTGGTCGCTGTCAACAGCATATACCTTGCTGCTTTTCCGATCTTCCTCTGACGATTCCGTTGAGTCGGAGCTGCTACTGCTATCAGAACTTTTCTCTGAACTACTCGAGGATCGTTCCCTTTTACGGTTTTTCTTACCTTTACGAGATTTTCGTTTATCACGTTTCCGAGTGCGTGACGAGCGGTGATCTTTTGAGCCAAGGGCGTGGCGCCGATTACGTCTTTCTCTAACCTCGTTGATTACAAGATCATAGGTGGCATCGAGAGTAGCTGGATTATGATGACATATGCAATGGTAATAATTTTTAGGCAAGCCTCTCAAATAGCTGGTAAGCCTCTCAAAAAGCTGGCAAGCCTCTCAAAAAACTGTTCAGTGCCTGGGTTTCAAGGTCGTTGAGACTGCTTCTAGCTTCCTCTTTGGTCCGGTCACCCTTAACAGCTGCTTGCGCTCGTGTCATGAGCTCTGTCGTACGCATGACGTACTCCCGTACCGACTCATTCTTCTTAATACTAAGTCGATTGACCTCAGCTAGATAGGAGCTTGCGCTTCTCCCAGGTGAGAATTTATTTTTAAGATGTTTAATGAGTGCATTAAGAGTACCTACATCGCGACCTTCGAGTGAGTGCCGTGCTGCACCTGTAAGCTTGGCTTTAACCCCTTTCAGGTATAAAGTCTCATCAGCGTTTTCGAGTTGTTCAAACTCCTCGGTGATTCGCTGGAGGAACTTTAGCAATGATTTTTTTCCACCGTCATATTCCGGTAAATTTCGCGCAGCTTCTTTAGTTTCTTTTCTCCTATCAGCGACAGTTGTTTGCTCTAAGAGTGACATAAGCAATTGTTCAGAATTATCTTCGGCCATTTCGATCTATAGGTGTTAATAATTTAATTATTTTTTTCCAAAAATTTTATAAATTAACTAAGGGTGAGTTATCGGACAGAATATCCCACTTCTGACACCAATTTGTTACACACGGGTTTATTTATCCCGTGGTAACTTATTATTATTATTATTTTATTCGCTGAAGTCAAAGGCCCCGGCGAATGGATTCTCTGTCCTATTTAAGCAGGGTAGCACCTCACCTTGTTTATGGTTGTAGTTGGTGATGATCAGATGAGCTGTGATGCAATGAAGGAGTACAGGTGGTTTCACACGTGTTAAGGGGGGGGGGGGGGGGGTAGGGTTTTGAAGGCAGAAAAAAACAGGTTTTTACAGATTTTTTTTTGGGCGTACGGTGAAAGTAAATTTATTTCTGATTATTGGAACTATATTCTGTGAAATATTGGTTGAAAAATATTGAAAATTGACCGAATGGCAGCAATTTTTCGCAGGCGCCTCAGAAAAAATACATTTTGCGGTGCACGTCATACCTCAGCACTGGATCATCTGAAATGAAATAACCAAAGTTTTTCCTTTAATTTTTATGTCCCTCTAGGTATCTCTGTCGAGTTTTTCCATTTTTTTTTAATTTTTGAACTTTTTACAAGACTTGAAAGTGAAAATACCGATTTTTGGCCTAAATTCATGACTATTGTTGTTAATAATAAAAAAAATAAAATCAAAAACGAAAAAATCTCAACAGGGTTACCTCATAAATTATGTAAGGAAATACTGTAAAAAATTTGAGAACGATCGGTTGAATAGATTTTGAGATACAGAGTGCACCGACTCAAAAAACATCGATTTGAGAAAAACGCGTTTAAAGTTTTTCGTAGCGAAAAGACCCTGATAAAACTTAGTAAGCTATTTATTTTTTATTTTACTCACATAGAATCATCAATGCCGGGACCATAGAGTATAGAACTTTCGTCAAGAATGTCCAAAGCATCTTTTTGATCAAGTCTGCGGTGAATTCTATCATTTTTAGCGGTTTCAGCTGCTCGCTCATCTGCTCTGTTCATTCGAATATCGTCGGTTAGAAGCGCCCATCCATGACAACTTGGACCAGTACTGATTCCCATCTCTTCTAGGAAGGTTAAATAAGCTTTACAGCCTTCATTGAAAACACAAGCAGCCACTGAAGATGCAAATTGGACGATAATTGCTGAACCACTCTCAACTTTCGACGCAATCTTCCAAATAAGCTGGTTCAAACTCTCATTATTATTTTGTGCGAATCCGCCAATACATCGCTCTAGGAGAGCATCTTTGCTTAAATCTTCATAAATTGGCTTGATTCCTTGTAAAACATCAGTTGGTAGAGCAGAATATGAGTGTTTGAAATTATTCAGCTTGTTTGAAGCTGCAGCTTTCTGCCATTCACACCATGAGTCTTCTCCGCTAGGGCAGTTTTCGTGTTGTGGTTTTGCATCGGTTGAGGCATAATGATAGTACGTAGCCCAAATGGCTTTTTTCATTTCTTCTACAGAATTAGAATTGAAACGAATTGCACGACCATAGTACTGGGTGAGCTTATCAATCATTTTTGCAGTCAGTTTCCCTTTACCTGAGAGAGTTTTTTTTTGAATTTTTTTTCCAGTTTTGGTTTCACTATCAATCACAGTTTTTTTGACTAAATTACGCAAACGAGTTCCCATCCTTTTTTGGACCTTTCTGTAAACTGCTCAGGGACAATAACAAAAGAGATTGAGAAACAGCTGCCTTCCCGCTGAGCGGTTACAGCTCAGGTAGTCGTTGGAGACACGCCTACTTCCAAAGCTATATCTTTGTGAGTTTTGCTCCGATTGACTTCCTATTAACAGACAACATTCTTGAGTTACTATACTTTCATAATATGCAATAAAAAAAAATCACTTTTTTTGAACCCTCAAAACCCTACCCCCCCCCCCCCCCCCCCCCAAACGAGATAATCATTGCTCGCGGATGGAACGGATGGCGTGTGTAGATATAGATATATATATATATTTGATGCACGTAGAAAATGAAATTTTACATAAATGAAACAAAATAGAGAATAAATAAACATATAAAGCTGAGGGCGACTAATTGCAGACTATAATTTCTCGTTCGACGCCACAAGAGCACGGCTCGCGATCCGTCTCTCGTTCAGCACGTGGCGTGGCACGCTCAGTGTAATGGCGTCCACTCGCAATTCTCTCGCTCTATCTACATCTCGTCGTCTCGACGACTCGCTCGCAACTCTCGACTCTCGCATATCGTTTTTCCCTCGTGGCTTGCCGTAACGGTCGCCCGCATGGCCGTCACTGCCCCCCAACGCCATCTCTCGCACCACCATACAACAAACCTCCCCACGCTAACTCGACTCAATATTCTGGCTTTAACACTCGGCTATCCTATTTTCGCTCGTCCTCGAGCGTTAATTATGAACGATACTCATACACATTCGCACTGACAATTTTTTTTTTTTTTTTTTTTTTTTCGACGTTACATACTAATGACTATCCGAAAATCACAATCTTTAGGAAAATATATTGGCTATTATAACCATCTTTTTTTTTTTTTTTTTTTTTATTCATACAAATCGTAATCCTTAAATTGTACAGGTACACATCGGGAACGTCGCGGCCTGCGCACAATATTGGCCGGCGAATCGTTCTCGGCCGACGATATTTTCGCTACGTTCTCCTCTCGACTTTTCTTTTGCGTCGATCGGAGTTCAGTGTGATCATTGGCTATAATACTAGACGATTCTTCGTCTCCTCGCGCACATTCGTTCCCTTGGAACTCAGGTACTATATCTACCATCGCCTCAGTCATTTTGCGACTGTCTTTCGCACTATCACGTTTCGACTCATCGAGCTCACTCTCGGTCGTATCGCTCTCATCCCGTGATTCGCTCGTCTCAGGTACCCACGGCTTAAGCTGACTAGCATGCGCTGTCGATGCATAGCGCCGCCCGTCTGCGCTATCATTAAGATCGCACACATGATACGTATCTCCGGCCATCTTTCGCGTAATCACTAACGGCCCTTGATATTTAGGGTGTAATTTCGTCGACTCTCCTGTCGCACTCGCGATCGTTTTCATGTATACTATGCTACCTATCCCGAAATCTACGTTGCGTACTCGATTCGCGTCGTAACGGCTCTTATATTTGCTTTGCTCGGACAGAATTCGTTTCGTTGCCACTCGCTGTAACTCGACTGGATTGGAGTAAGTGTTTTCGCTGTCTATCGTTAATTCTCGTACTCTACCCTCGTCACGTCTCGGCACATAACCGTACACGAGTTCGAATGGACTTTTTCCCGTACTAGCGTTTTTCATCTCGTTTATGTGACTCTGAATATCTCCAATGTTTTGATCCCATTTGCGCCCATCATTATCAGTTAAACTACTCTGAATCGCAGGTAAGAGGGTCGCGTTCATCCGTTCTACCTGTCCATTGGCTTGAGGGTGCCTCGGCGAATTGACGGTGTGTCGAATTCCGTGCTTTTCGCAAAATTGTTCAAAACTTCGTGAAGTGAAACATGTCCCCCTATCGGAGATGATTCGCAAGGGTGCCCCATAATCTCGAACGAAACTCTCTAGCACTCGTATTACGTTGTTCGCTTTTGTATCTCTTACCGCTCGCACAATAGAAAATTTTGTTAAATTGTCGACGATTACAAATAAATATTCGTTTCCCCGTGAACTGGTTACAAATGGTCCCATATGATCCATATGTATCGTAGCGAAGGGTCTGTGCCCTGGCGGAATCGGATGTAATTCTCCTATTTGACGTCCTGGCTTTGATTTATTTGCGACACATTGTAAACAAGCTCGAATATGTCGTTGTACGTACGCTTTCATACGTGGAAAGTGATAATGCTCGCGAATTCTCGTGACCGTACGATCGACTCCCGGATGCCCCTTTAAATCATGAAAACGCACGACTAAACTTTTGCGCATCGTTCTCGGTACAGCATACAATATTTTACCCTCGAATCGTTTATACAAAATGCCATTCGACAATTCGAAATTTTCGACTTCGCTTCGTTCAAATTTCGTGCATGACATGAGACCACGCGCTAATAATTCCTTTTTTCGTTTTAACTCTTCGTCACAATATTGATACATTCTGATCGCGTCTTGCTCGCTCTCAATCGACAGTATCGTAATTTCGCTCGACGCCGCTGGCGACTCGACGGGTGCTTTACTTAGTGCATCTACATGAGCTAACCGTACACCCTCCCTATGCACAATATCGTAATCGTACTCGCTTAATCGATCGTTCCACCTGATGATCTGCGGATTGCGCGTTTTTTGAGTGCTCAGGTAGCATAACGCTTGACAATCCGTAACTACTGTGAAATGAATATTTGCCAACATATTTCGTAATCGCGTTATTGCCCAGACGATCGCTAATAGTTCGAGTTTACTACTGTGATAGCGTCGTTCTGCTTCGCTCGTACGCCGACTCAGAGCATATACTAACCTCAACTTATCATTCGCGTCCCGTTGCATTAACATTGCGGCCGACCCTGCTGCGCTCGCGTCGGTATGTAGCTCGGTTACAGCTCGCGGATTAAACGTTTGTAGCACGGGTTGCTCGATTAATTTTTCCTTCAAATTTGTAAACGCTTGCTGCTCTTTCTCTTCCCATTTGAACGGAACATTCGCCTTTAATAAATCGTTCAAGGGCTCGGCTATTTGCGCGAATCTCGGGATAAATTTGCGAAAGTAACTGGTCAACCCTAGATAGCGTCGTACCTCGTGTGTATTCCTCGGCGCAGGAAACCCTCGTATTGCTTCGACTTTATGACTACCCGGCTCGATACCGTTTTCCGATATTTCATACCCCAAATACGAGACTTTTTGATACAAGAATTTACATTTCGTCAATTTGATTGTCAGACCGGCTTTGCGCAACGCATCCAACACCAAGCTCAATTTACCCTTCAAATCCGACTAACTTTTCCCCGGTATTAATATATCATCAAGATAATATAACGCTACGTTGTCTCGCAATGAACCCAACGCACCGTGCATGGCTTTCGAAAAGAACGCGGGCCCATTCATTAACCTAAACACCATGCGAGTAAATTCGGCTGTTTCCTCGGATGTGATAATCGCGGTCTTTTCACGAGCTTCTTTCGAGAGAGGGATTTGGAGGTAACCATGCGCTAGATCGAGTACAATAAACAAAGCACTATCGCGAATTTGTGCTAAGTGATCGTCTATATTTGGTAGTGGAAAATGTACGCGTTTCGTCTGCTGATTTAATTTTCGAAAATCCACTCAAAGTCGAGACTCTCCCGTTTTTTTTTTGACTAACAATACCGGACTGGCATAAGGCGACTGAGTGTCCGTTATAATCCCCGCATCCCGCCACTCACCTAAAATATTCTTAATTTCGATTCGCTCCTTCTCTGTCGCTCTATACGGCTTACTACAAATCGGTTTCGCTGACTAATGCTCTTGGATGTCCATTTCGATGTTCTTGGCGCAACCCAGATCATGCAGATTGGTCGAGATGCAATCTCGATACTCGTTCATAAGCTCGTGTAGCTCGTGCCTCACGTTCCCGGGTTGTTCAGGTCCAATGTCGAGATCTTCGATGTCGATATTCGAGACACTGTCCTTAGTACTCGTTCTCACGGGAAGCCGTTCGATTGCTGAAGCTGATCGATTGCGGAGGAAGCTCCACTGCGCGTACCGTTGATGGATTCGTTACCATCGGATCGAGTTCGCTCGGTAATTCGTTCGTTCGACGGAAGGTAAGCGTATCGCCCACCTTATGGTATTCGACATACGGCTGGTCGGTAAACGTGCGACCTATGATCGCGTCCACGGGTTGTACGTTATCCGGTACGATTCGCATTATCACATCTCGCACTTCTACACCGTCGATAACAATCGTCGCTTTTATAATTCCCGGACTCGTCACCCGGAATTCTGGCGGACCGAACCCTTTCAAGTCCGTTGGGTTGCTTATCATCGTAAACCGTTCGTGTAATACTCGCGTAGCCCGTATGGTACACTCCGAACTCCCTGTGTCGATAAAAACCGAAATCTCGTGACCGTTTATCCTCGCGCTCTATATATATTTATCCGAGACTGTATCACTGATTTTACCAACTGTTCTTACGGCTCGCTCTGGATTCGCCGTACAATTTCGACTAATATGTCCCTTTTGGTTGCACTCGTAACATGTGACTTCACGTTTTGGCTCGCTGCAATCTCGCGCAAGATGCCCTAACTTGTTACAGTTAAAACATTTTCGCGGGTTCTCGGTCGATCTACTCGCGCTAACTCGATTGCCGTTGTCTTTCCGATTTTCACTCGTCCCGAAATCGGGACGAGTCCCGATTTCGTTGTCATTCGGGACAAATCGTCCCGAATGATGAACGTTTCTCGAAAACTCTCACGAAATTGTTCCCATGTTTTTAGTTCCGCTCTGTGTCCCCTTGCCCACTCCCTTGCGCCACTCCTGAGATGCATACGCGCTGCCTCGTGTAGGTAATCTACCGGCCACTGATGTAAGCGCTGCATTGATTCCAAATTCTCTAACCATTCGCGCGCGTGCCCGCTATCGTCGTCGCCAGTAAATATATCGATATTCCTTGATAAATCAGGGATTACATGGTACGTCGGTATCGTAGCGGCTGCCGCCGGCTGTATCGGCTGTCGTTGAGTTACCAGCGTCGCAAATAACTGCGCTAACGCCTCGTCGCGATTTTCGTTAGCAAGAATGTTTCGAAAAGCATTCACCAGCGCTCCGTTCTGACCCTCGGGCTCTCGTGCCGACGAATGGAGGGGGGGGAAGCAGAGACGTTGACGCACGTGATTCGTCGTTCGGGTTTTCGTTCTCCCGAGGATGTATCGTTACATTCGGGAATACGTGTCCTACCCCGGGTGGATCGTCTCCCCACCGTTCTCGTGACGCCAAGTCCTCGTTTCCTCTCTGCTGTGACTCGTCGCCATCTTGACCTGTGCTCGCTGGTTGAATCTCTTGATTCGACTGTCCGACGCGTCCATTACTCGATAGTCCAGTCGAGATAGGTCTAAAATTCGGTTCACCTGGAATTAATTCCGGAACGCGATTTTCTTTTTTTATACTTAGAGGGGGGTGGTTGGTAGTGTAAATCTCGATTTTCGGGAAAATCCCCGCAGTGCGTTTGCCGCCATCTTGATTTAAAGAGGGATTTTTTGTTTTTCAAGTAACTCGCTTATTTTCAACCTTAGAGTGAAAATGATAATAACCAAAGTTGTGGGAAATCTAATTCCCCACAAGTTTGGTGCTTATACTTTTTACCCTAGGATTGTTATTTATAGAGTTAGACTGCTAATAGGGGTAAAAAACGTTTTTTGTTAATTATCTCGTTAACTATCAAGTTTATTGTAAAAATGGTAATGCATAATCACGTAGGAAATTTTATTTCCTTCAACTTTAGTTATTACCATTTTCACCCTAGGATCAATATTTTCGGACTTATACTTAATTTAGGGGTGAACTTTTTTTTTTATGTTCAGATATTTCGTTTATTGTCAAGTTTATCGTAAAAATAGTAATAAATAATCGCGTAGGAAATTTTATTTCCTTTAACTTTGGTTATTTCCATTTTTACCCTAGGTTCAATATTTTCGGACTTATACTTAATTTAGGGGTGAACTTTTTTTTATGTTTATTTATTTCGTTTATTATCAAGTTTATCGTAAAAATGGTAATGAATAATCGCATAGGAAATTTTATTTTCTTCAACTTTGGTTATTACTATTTTTACCCTAGGATCAATATTTTCGGACTTATACTTAATTTAGGGGTGACATTTTTTTTATGTTCAGTTATTTCGTTTATTATCAAGTTTATCGTAAAAATGGTAATGAATAATCAGGTAAGGAATTTTATTTGCTTGAACTGTAATTATTACCATTTTCCATGACTATTTTTATAACAAATTGAATAATAAATTAAATGAAAAAATGAAAAAAAATGACACACCTATTTTAATTATAACTCCTAAAATATTGATCCTAGGGTAAAAATGGTACTAACCAAAGTTGAAGAAAATAAAATTTCCTACGCGATTATTCTTTACCATTTTTACGATAAACTTGATAATAAACGAAATAACTGAACATAAAAAAAAGTTCACCCCTTAATTAAGTATAAGTCCGAAAATATTGATCCTAGGGTAAAATCGGTAATAACCAAATTTGAAGGAAATAAAATTTCCTACGTGATTATTTATTACCATTTTTACGATAAACTTGATAATAAACGAAATAACTGAACATAAAAAAAAAGTTCACCCCTTAATTAAGTATAAGTCCGAAAATATTGATCCTAGGGTAAAAATGGTAATAACCAAATTTGAAGGAAATAAAATTTCCTACGTGATTATCTATTACCATTTTTACAATAAACTTGATAATAAACGAGATAATTAACAAAAAAACGTTTTTTACCCCTATTAGCAGTCTAACTCTATAAATAACGATCCTAGGGTAAAAAGTATAAGCACCAAACTTGTGGGGAATTAGATTTCCCACAACTTTGGTTCTTATCATTTTCACTCTAAGGTTGAAAATAAGCGAGTTATTCGAAAAACAAAAAATCCCTCTTTAAATCAAGATGGCGGCAAACGCACTGGGGGGATTTTCCCGAAAATCGAGATTTACGCTACCAACCACCCTCCCCCCCCCCCTAAGTATAAAAAAAGAAAATCGCGTTCCGGAATTAATTCCAGGTAAAATCCTATTTCGACTGGACTACGAGCCGTTGCCGTCTTTCCAACCCCGACCTCGTCCCAATGTTCGATCGAGACCCATGTCTTTGTTCTGTTGCTGTACGAACCTCTCGAACACGCTCTCGTTGATCATTAATTTCGAGTCTCTCACTTCGAGCACACACTTTCACTTTTGTGGGCGTTCATGTGGCAATCCCACTTCTGAATGTTAAATGAGATAATAATTGCTCGCGGATGGAACGGATGGCGTGTGTAGATATAGATATATACATATATTTGATGCACGTAGAAAATGAAATTTTACATAAATGAAACAAAATAGAGAATAAATAAACATATAAAGCTGAGGGCGACTAATTGCAGACTATAATTTCTCGTTCGACGCCACAAGAGCACGGCTCGCGATCCGTCTCTCCTTCAGCACGTGGCGTGGCACGCTCAGTGTAATGGCGTCCACTCGCAGTTCTCTCGCTCTATCTACATCTCGTCGTCTCGACGACTCGCTCGCAACTCTCGACTCTCGCATATCATTTTTCCCTCGTGGCTTGCCGTAACGGTCGCCCGCATGGCCGTCACTGCCCCCCAACGCCATCTCTCGCACCACCATACAACAAACCTCCCCACGCTAACTCGACTCAATATTCTGGCTTTAACACACGAATGCATTTATTCAAGAACACAGATCGATCAGTCACTTTTACAATAATAGTTTAAGTTGTTACAAAGGTTGAATGTTAAACTCTATGATACACTGACGTGCAATGCCGCTAAGGTAATTGGCACGAACAATTATATCACAGAGGTAGTGAAGCACCGCTAAGGTGTTCCTTCACTTAATGAGTTCTTATATACACTTGTCTACAACAAGGGTTTGAGAAGATTACGTCAATTACGCCCACGAGAACCTAAGTACGCGAACAGACTTGCCGCTAAGGAACGGGATCTCTCGGCCGATTGCTAAGAGCGTCGTATTAAGACTAATTTGATAATATGTCGAGAGAACCCTCGTTAGCTTTGGGCGTCCGGCTACAAGGGTCTCGTGGGGGTGGATTGAGAAATCATCGATGGATGTAGGTCTCGATGATTTACGAAATCTGGTTATGCAAGGGATCCAATAATCCAGGTTATAAGTGATGCAAGGGATCGAATAATCTAGGTCATTTGGTAAGGTAGCAAGAGTCCAAGGACGAAAAAAGGAATCTGCTGACGCGCGGTTCGCTCGAGTTTCCAGAGAGTGACTGTCGCAAGAGTCGGCGTACTCTCTGGAATCTGATGACTCTGTTGTGTTGCAATGACCGCAGGTAGCGATACCTCGGTTCGTCACATATAATAAATAATAAATAACGCGAAAAATATTACACCACGTAAAACCAACACACTAACGACACATCAACACACAAGTGATTACGTAATACAAAATTTTATCTTTGGTCGTATATTGGATAAAAAATTTTGCGGCATTATTTTTTAATAACAAAAAAAACATGGACTCGGATGAGAAGCCTTCCAAATCTGCTTCTGCCCTTAAATTTACCACCAACGACGCCATCGATCAAATGAAGGATAAGGATCGCACCGTCTAAGTAAATTTCATCAAATAATGATTATGAAAATATATTTCGACCCGAGGAAAATTACAAACATCATGGCCGATTTTTTATTTTAAATTCCGGATGAATATTTTTTTAGTTTTTCGAAAATTATTTCGAGACTTCTGGATAGTGCCATGACAGTTCAAATGGATTTTTTAAAGCATTTTAAGAATTATCTGTAGAGTTCTGAGTAACGCCGCGCGAGCTCTAACGAATATTTTAATGAATTTTTTCGATTCGAGCAAAATTGAAAAAATTGTTGCTGATTTTTTATTTAAAATTGGGAGTGAATTTTTTTTTTTTTTAGTTTTCTGATCATTATCGAAATGTCTGGGATAGTTCGTGAAAGGCTTACAAAAATATATGAGAATTCTCGCAGCGCTACTCAAAAGTTTTGGAAAAATTCTCAAAAAGTAAAAAATATGTACCTGGAATTCCATATTGAAAATCATTTTTAATTTTGCTCTGAACGAAAAATTATAAGTAATTTTCGGTATAAACTTCCAGATGAATTTTTTTTTTTTAAATAATTTTTGAATTTCAGAGAAGTTTTGGGGTACGTGGATTGTTTGGAGCTTCCAAAAATCGTAGGAAAAAATCTAAAACTAAATGTAATGAAGTTCGTGCTGAATAATGAAACGGGAAAGAGGATCCAGTGTCTCGCATGACAGCAGGAAGTTGAGGGAGTTGAAAAAATCGTCGCGATAAATAAAGTACTTACATCGGAAAACAAAAGTGAAATAATAACTCATATTCAGTGACATTTCTTAATGAAAAAGTTCATCGTTTCAGATTATTGACTTGAACGGAGCAGTGTGCAAGGAAATAAAAAATTCGATATACAATGCCGGAAATATACCGTTCTAATTGTCGATACAACAACATACCGGAATTGATGACGAGAAAGGAATGTACGGACAAGATGTCAAGGAGGACAGCAAACCAGTAAAAGTCGATTGGACAAATATTGGAAATATGGAAGGGCAGTCTGTTGGTAAGTTCCCAGATACATATTCACTCAAATAATTTCCCGCGATGAAGCAAAAAAGATTCAGAACAGAAGAGTAGGGTCAATCTGTGCGTCAATTACTTCTGCGATGCTTTGCTTTTCCTTGAAATTTTTAGCTGAAATAAAAAAAAATTGTAATAGCAAATTCGACCCGTTGCACTGGTGCGCACTGAGTGTATTTTCATCTTTTTCCAAAGCGTATGGTAGAAAAGGATGAAACTGCACTCAGTGCGCACCAGTGCAACGAGTCGAATTCGCTATAAGGCATCATATGATATGTGTGCGACAGAGATAACCGAATCATTAAGACGGTCTGAAATGCACTGAGATATATATCTCCAAAATAATAAATAATATTGAGAGAAAAGAAAGTTGGCGAACCATCGATCGTGGTATATTCTTTTACAGAAATTACGGGATGGATTAAAATGGAGTTCAAGATGACGCGATACAAAAACGGCACCGACGCTTTCACTGTAGGAGCCATTACGGATGGAAATTACAAACTTGCCATTAATATGATGCGATTTGACCATTTGTCCGTGGATATTACAAAAGGAGTAGGAGTCAACGTAACAGGGATCGTTGAATATTATGGCACAACACCCTACTTAAAAATTTCAGACGGGCTGTCTATAAAACAGATTGACGCACCAGCGTTCGACCCAGATAACATGCATAACATCACGTGTACGCCAAAAAAGGTATATACAATATTAAAAAAAAGATTCGAAAACTTATCACATTTATTTCATTTCTTCATTATTTTCTTTTCTTATTTACAGAGGGCAAGGCTGAGATGATGAAGTTTGAGGTTAAATACGATGTTTTGTAATATATTACTTAAGTTTTTTTCTTTTAAAATAAGCCGAATAAAAGATTGAATTGCAAAATTTGTTTGTTTGCGTTTTAAAAACGACGATCTTTTATATTATTTCTCAAGTTATTTCATTTCAAATAAACGGAATAAAGGATTGAATTGAAACACTTATTATCATTGTTTTTCTTCAACAACTTCGTGGATTAATATTTTCGAGGAACTGCACGTTGTGAAGAACCCATAGAATTTTTATCAAAGTGGAAGTTTGATATTTGTCACGGAACCTCCGGCTGGTTTCACCAACGGCAGTTATAACCTGGAAAACAGCTGTCCACGGTGAGCTGACAAACGACACTTTCAAACGAGAGAATTCGCGCAAGATCTTACGATTTGTCGATCATCACCAACCAATCACGGGACGTATAAAATGCGGACATTGAAACTCGAAAATTTCGATATTTCGATAAAAATATCGTTTCGTCACTCACCAACTTGAAAAAGGAAATTTTTGACATCGAATAAATGATAGATAGCAAATCCAATTAAGTCGTCGAGAAGTAGTTCTTCAAAAAATATTAAAAAATAACATATCCTACGAAATGCCAAAAACATTATGAAAAAGTCGCAAGTTTTCTTAGGTTCAACTTTGCATCAACATTGAACACTCAGCCAATTAATGATTGGCAAAAAAACTGTCTGCAATATATACTCGCTCTGAATAAAGTCAAATCAGTTTTTCCTAAGTTTTTTGTTCTATCCTTTTTTCAGCAAAATACGATATGATGTTCAAATTGTCAGACCTCCACCAAGAAGATTAACGACAACATTTAGTAACACACAAGTTTTTTTTTATTGGCTGTGTGGCCTTATCATTAGCGAGAATGCATATGATCATTTTACCATATGATACAGAATACATGCTAAAGTTGTCTGCTTAAAAGTATGATAATATGGTAGATAAAAGAATGCAATTGCGGTTGGTGATTGATTGCATATTGCATATAACTTGTGGAACCAATCGGCGACTGCGATTCCGTTTTATTATCCGTTCTATTATTAGATATATTTTTTCCGTTTTATTACGTTTTATTTTTCCTTTATTCCGCTTGATTTTTTTTTTCGTTTCTCAGAAAGCATTACCCGATCATTTCAGCTATCTCTCAAACTTATATGTCACGGGGTACAGCACCTTTCACATACTTTTTAAATGCTCTTTATTCATCTCGAAATCGGAAATAAAAGAGGGAAAATATCCTTAATTAAAGATTGAGGTTCATGACATTTCATGAAAGATTGATCAGACGAAGAGAATTTGCGTATCGCTATTTTTGTTCGAGAATTCACAAATAAAAAATTCATACGAATAATTGAAATATCATGCAGTGATCATAATTAAAAACTCGCACGGATAATCGAAATATAAAAAACAAGACCGCTAAGTTTCCGGTTACTCTGTCAATCTCAAGTCAATAAACTTCGAACGAGAATAAACTACTTCCAGTCATCACTAAAAGTAAGTTCATAATATTACATTTTAGTAACTTTTTATATGGATAATTAAAACGAAGGATGCATTAAGTATCCAGCACTAGGTTTTAAAACCTTATATCTGGAATTTTTATGAATCGAAGTAACTTAGATTAATATATTATAAAAGAACATATATTATATTCTGTAATTAATTACTGCTGATTCTGTCTGAATAATACAGGTTTCCCTATTCAGAAGAAAATTTAATGTTATAATTAAATTGTGAACGTCTGAATGATCATTAGCAGGAAAAAAAGGTTCGTACATAATTATAATAAAGTATTTCAGTAGAACCTCGATTATATGAGCTATTGTGGAATGGACTACATTGTGAGCGTACCTCAGATAAATCATCGCGAAGTAGGATGAAGCGGTTTCGGATAATCGAAGTTCTACTATACATTTAATGTGCATATATTTTACAACGTTTTCGGTAACACATACTCTTACTCGAAGTATCCCTAATAAAAAAGAGTATATAATTAATCATATAAAAAATAACCCGGTGAACCACCAAGATTTGATGACCGGTTCAGTATAAAATTATTATGTAATTCATAATAATTCGTAATAATTCATAATGTGAGTTCGCCTACGGGAAAGATCTGGAGGACGTGCGACGTATCTCGGCCGTTGGCTTACAAGGGGAGGGCGCATCCTTGGGGTCACGGATTTCGGAGCTCTTTTGGGGTAGGAAAGTACTTCATAATAACGAACTACAGTCCAAGCGGCAGGACTAGTTACGGAAGCGTGTCCGAGAAAAACCGGTTTGAAAAGCGCAGCGGTATTCATATATCTGCACCGTTGCATGTTATACCGTCAAGGCGGCATGGCTCAGGGACTATGCGCCCGACTACCGCCCGATCGGCCTGGGTTCAATCCCCGTTGCGATTCTTTTATCGCTTCTTTTTTTTTCTTTTTTTCAATCAATTTTTTCTCTCTTTTGCTGCCTGACAACACAGCAAAATAAAGAAAAAACTTTATTCGCCAACAATTTCGTCAATTAAATTACAAAATTAATGGGTTGTAACGCTATTTTTCTTTATTATTAACCATCGATTTATTAAAAAATGATACAAAAACTTACAATGGGTTTATTCATCGCTATCGCTTCCATGGTCTGCCGCATAGCCGGTATGGGCCAGTCGGAATAAAGAGATTTATACGAGGGACGTAGGAGCAGATAGACAAGTTCTAGACCGGGAGATAGTGACACAAAATATTAGGTCATTTGTACCAGTATGGCGGTTCGTCAGGGGTCTAATTACGTAAAGGCAAAAAGGAAAATGATGGTCATAGCGCTCGCACCGGCGGCCCAATCGCGTGGGCGTTAATCGAACGCGTCGGATAAATATCGAGTGTCGAACGATTTGTTCCACAAAAATGTTTTTATTTTCAGATAGTCGAAAAAAAAAGAAGTAGGTGGTAGCGTAATGCCATACTTCTCGGATGTGACTTACAGCCCGCCATACCGACGCGAATACATTAATTTAAATAAAACAATTCAACCATTTGTACCAGGCTAATTTTTGCAAAGCTAATCATCGTCGAGTAGCCATTCACGAAAATCACCTTGCCATACTTTTCCGACAGTTCCCAATGGCCGCCATACCACTGCAAAGGAGTAATTTTTTTTTTTTTCGCCAAACGATTTGTACCAGTATTGCATTTGAATTTTTGGAAAGTATTTGACAAAATGTGACCGTTATTATTTATCCCATACTTCTAGTAGGGGGAAAAAGTGCTGCCATACTTGAAATACTTATTTATTTGACACGTTTTTAAAATACGACTGTAAAATACGTAAAATTATTTTTTACATCATGGCATCATTATATTCTCGTCATTTGGATGCAATTGTACCTAAAAAAAATTATTACAGATTGTAACCATCGGGCGGATGACTGTCGGACTTGAGCTAAAAGGTGAAAAAAAAAAAAAAATTGACGATTTGTACCAGTATGGCATTTCGATTTTTGGAAATTATACGATACAATGTGACCATTATTATATTTGCCATACTTGTAGTAGAGGGAAAAAGTGGCGCCATACTTGAAAAACCTGATTTTTCGACACGTTTTCAAGGTACAAGACATAAAATGATTTGTTACAGTATGGCATCATTGTATTTGGTTCATTTGGATAAAATTCAACCTAAAAAAAATTATCCCATACTATAACTATGGGGCGGAAGACTGTCACACTCGAGCAAGATATGAAAAAAAAAAAAATTGGAACGAATTGTAACAATATAGCATTTCAAATCATTTCCAAACTTGAAAAAAACAACTATGCTTTGGGAAAATTACACCGTACGTATGGTGAAGTGCCAAAGTGGTGCCGTACTCGAAAAAATAATTTTCGGAATTTTTTTTTTTGTGTTCAAAAATAAGCCTATACCGTGACCAAGGGGCTGGAGCTGCCACACTCGCTCTGATATGCCGACAACTAATGCAATCTTGAAACCTTTTTTCGAAATAGCCTACCTGTAACATCGTGAAGGGTACATGTGAAAAAAATTATATGCAATATCAATATTAATGCAGTTTAATCCGAAAGATTTACAAAAATGCATAGAGTTTAAACGTATTATGAACCGGATTCCCCGGCATCTTCGAATTCGGTTTCTTCGTCCTCGTCACTGCTTACTGCATCAGTATCTGTAAATTATTTTATTTATTATCTTTTAACTCACTCGTCACACGAACCGCCAAAGAGTATCTGCACTTTTCCAAAGTCTCTTCTTTAAAGTTAATAATCGGTGCATTACTCTCGAGGCAAACGAAACAAATTTTTTTCACTGGACTGCGAACTACACTATTTTCATCCATTTTAGGCGTCCGTTCGAACCAAGGATAAACGGTAAACTGAACGGCGTCACATCTTCACCCTTACGGGCACTATAACGGTCGACTTATTCTAATACATATAACTACTTTTATTGCTATGTAGTTGTGAGTCGCCTGACAAACAGCTGCCGTATACCTGCGATCCCAAACACGATGAGCCAAGACCTCTACATAGTCCAGTCAAATTACGGCTGAGAGTAGGGTAAAAAAAACACAAAATTAAGCAGTTTGGGGATTATGAAGGATCGATAGGGGGGTGTATTGTGAGCTTAAATTCCAATTTGAGGGGTTCTCCTAAGGTCAGCTCAAGGTCATTTCGATGAAAACGCGTTTAATTCGATATCTCGAGAACGGTTAGTGTTAGGCCAAAAATTGTAGAGACCTTTTCTCTTCTAAATTAAATTTACTAACAGTTGGAGAAATCTTTCGAGCGGTGGGAGCCGCAGAATATTATCCAACATAACATCTGCTTATAAGACAAGATTGCCGCCACCTAGGTGTTTGAAACTTTGTATTTATATTCGTTAAACCTCACACTTACAGGAAAAATGAGTGCCATACTGGTACAAATCGTTCGAATTACGAATAAAATCTTGGGATTTTGAAATAATATTGTTCACATTCGCCACCTCCCACAGGTATGGCATTATCAGACTTCTATTTATGATCATACAGGGAACTGTTAAAAAAAGTTTCAGGGTGGTACAAATCGTTTGGCGAAAAAAAAAAAATTACTCCTTTGCAGTGGTATGGCGGCCATTGGGAACTGTCGGAAAAGTATGGCAAGGTGATTTTCGTGAATGGCTACTCGACGATGATTAGCTTTGCAAAAATTAGCCTGGTACAAATGGTTGAATTGTTTTATTTAAATTAATGTATTCGCGTCGGTATGGCGGGGTGTAAGTCACATCCGAGAAGTATGGCATTACGCTACCACCTACTTCTTTTTTTTTCGACTATCTGAAAATAAAAACATTTTTGTGGAACAAATCGTTCGACACTCGATATTTATCCGACGCGTTCGATTAACGCCCACGCGATTGGGCCGCCGGTGCGAGCGCTATGACCATCATTTTCCTTTTTGCCTTTACGTAATTAGACCCCTGACGAACCGCCATACTGGTACAAATGACCTAATATTTTGTGTCACTATCTCCCGGTCTATTCTACAAATACTTGTGAAATATGCAGAAGTCGAGCGTAAAATTATTTTCGAAATAAAATTATGCCGCTTGACATAAATCAGTGGTTAATAATAAAGAAGAATGGCGTTACGACCCATTAATTTGTGATTTAATTGACGAAATTGATTTAAAAAAGAAAAAAAAAGAAGAGAAAAAAAGTCGTAACTGGGATCGAACCCGGGCCGACCAGGTGGTAGTCGGGCGCGTAATCCCTGAGCCACACAGCCTCAACGGTACAATGTGCAACGGTGCAGGTATATGAACAACACTACGCTTTTCAAACCGATTTTTCTCGGAAACGGTTTCGTAACTAGTCCTGCCGCTTGAACTGTAGTTTGCTATTATGAAGTACTTTCTTACCCCAAAAGGGCTTTGAAATCCGTGACCCCAAGGATGCGCCCTCCCCTTGTTAGCTATGCGCTCGCAAGGAGAATCAATGCATCTCATACGTCATTCGGTCGTAGAATAAACTTTGAAGCTCAGTGACAGGTGACAGCTACTTTGAGGGTTTCACAGTGTTTGATTTTTTTCTATCATTATGATTTTATTGCTCTATCTCCTTACTTTAATAACATTCGGTACTTCGTTTGTGTCAAATACGAAATTATTTTTTGAATTTGAGGCGCATCGGCAGCTTAGAATACATTGCATAAATAATTGTACATACTAAATTACATGATAAATGATATAATAAATTTTAAAATAATTATCACACAAAAATTTACATGATAATGATACAATAAATTTTATACTGAAACCGGTCATAACATCTTGTGATTTATCATGATTCATCACTAGGTTTTTCTGATGATTAATTGTATATAGACTTTTTTTAGTAGGGAGAACTTCAGATGCTCGGCAGCTAATATAAAGCAACCAATTTCATTACTTCAAAACAGCGTCTAAGTATGCAAAGTAAAGTAGCCAAAAAAACGTTATTCCTAAACGAGAAATGAAAACGAAATGCATATAAGTACCAATGTATTATGGTGAAAATTAAAATATTGATTTTTTTGTTTCAGGTTGACGGAGATTCTAGCTATAAGATGATGATGATGATGATGATGATGATAACGATAATGCTGATGCTACTGAATTGAAATAATCTAATTGAACTGAATTGAATCAAATGGAACCAAATAAAATACACAATGATGATTATGATGATGATGTTGATAAAGAATAAAGTTGAATAAAGTTGTTCCCTAAATATCTGAATATTGATATATTGAATAATATTGATCTGAATTATATAACTTTGCATCCAATTGTATTCGACTATAAATAAAATTCAGATAAATTATAGCTTCATATTAACATTGAAAATAATAAAAAAATGTCTTTCTAACGATTGTAAAATTGTTGTGAATGTGAGTTTTATTTATTCGTTTAGAAACTCGATAGTCATCACAAGTTAGTGATAAAATTAATAATCTTTTTGACTAAGTAAGAACACACCCATTGCACAAAATTGAAATCATGGAACGAAAAAAAGTTCTTCGAACACCCGAAGAACAGGAAGAATATCAGCATATCAGGCGCAAAAAAAACACCGTGAATGAAGAAAAACGCTGTATAAATGCCAAGCAGGCTCAAACAAATGTGAGCGATGAACAACGCATGGAGATGCAGTGTAATACTTTCAATGCAACATCCTCGAATATGATAGACACGACATCATTACATGGATTGGGAACATCTGTCAGCACTCTGAGTACGAGCAGTACAAATCGCGTGCAAATTCAAAGAAGAGTTAGTGCTCCACAGCCGATTTCAGTGTCGTTGATTACACCTAATTCAACCCCTCGAATCGAACGGTGTCCCCGGATTAGATCACCATCAAGAAATACTGTTATAAGAACATGTCAATCAATAGTGGTAGTGCCATACGAACGGGCCACAGAATTGCAAGCAGAACTGATAGTTACTTCCGACTACGAGTTTCAAGCAGCTGACAGATTAGTTTATGAAGAACGTCGGATTTTTAATCTTGCACGGCAAAGAGATCACGAAGAAATAAATAGATTCTGTGCAGGTGATGTCCAGGAACATTACGGTGGTGGTATGACCGAGCTCTGCACACACTGCAATGCTGCACATTTTGCATCCGAGAAAGTATCCAACATGCGGAATTCATTTCACGATTGCTGCAGCCACGGAAAACCCAAACTTGAACGACTACCAGAAATGCCAACGGAATTGCAATCCTTATTCGCCGGGACTCACGAGAAATCAAACTCATTTTTCGAGCGCATTCGAAACTACAACGAGTCGTTTTCATTTGCTTCGTTCAATGCCAACTTGATGAACTTCGAAGGAGGACGTCCCGGACCGTAATGTTTCAAAATACACGGCCAAATTCACTATCAAGTAAACACGGCATTGTATCCAGCTCCAAACGAACTACCAAGCTATGGCCAATTCTTTATAGTTGATTCAAATGAAGCAGTGAATTCTTTACAACATCGGAACACAACGCTTGATCGAGATCTATTAAGCGCAATTGATCGCATCATGCGTGACAATAACGTCTTTGCTCAATCGTATCAGATGATGGGTGAAGCGCTGGAAGCTCAGCGACAAGAAAGAACCCAATCTCACGGTCCGCAGACAAGTGGTGAGTTACAATTACTATTTACTTCAAAGCCAGGGATGGATCACCGCCGATTCAACTTTCAACGGAGTAACGAAGTCACTGCTGTGTTCTCCACTACTGCTGATGGTGAGATTCCCGAATCGTATGTAACTATATGTAATAAAAACACGAGGAAACTACAGTTCGTCAGTACTATGGATCCCAATGTTGAGCCTTGGGTCTACCCACTGTTTTATCCGTTTGGGACTCGAGGTTGGCATCGGGATCTGAATCAAACGGGTGATAATCCAAAACGGGTTTCTAGAGAAGCCTATGTTAGGCATCGCATGGCAATCCGTGAAAACGATCAAGGAAATGCTACTCTTTTGGGGCGGCGATTATTTCAACAATGGATTGTAGATCACTATGTATGGTATGGTATGAGTTCTTACACCGACTCCCCTGAGGGTTGCGGGCTCCCAACACCATCTACCCTTGGTCTCCTCTCGTATCCGTTTGTCCCCGGTTCGATCCCCGCTGCCGGAGCTTGTCGCGAACTCGCTAGATTTCAACACCTGGGACAGAAACAGTCGTAGTTCGTACGCCCTGCCTCTGGAGCTACGTCCGAGCCCGTTTGTGCTTTTACCATCTGCTGTGCTACGGCAATGCTTCTTGCTGCCGGAGCTCGTCTCGCACACGCTAGATGTCAGCACATTGGGACAGAGGCAGTCGTAGTTCGTACGTCCTGTTTCTGGAGCTACGTCCGAGCCCGTTGTGTTTTCATCAGCCGTGTTACGGCATCGGGAATCGAACCCGAGACATCTTCCCAGCCTTTCGGTTACCACACCAAGGCGCTGGTTTCCTTTGGACCTACTTTTTTAGGTGGATTCCGAACCACTGGGGTCAGAGAAACAGCACTTAGAAAATTTTTCCATTGGTGCCGACAGTGGGAATCGAACCCGGCCACATCGCGCGCCACTGCGTGCGAGCCGAGCACGCTACCCACTGCGCTACTGCTCCCCTGTAGATCACTATGTTAAAGTCGAAAAAGATCGCATAGAATTTATAAAAGCCAATCAAGCAAAGATACGCGCGGAAACTTATACAGGACTGGTAGATTACTTGAACACCACTGCGCATGATGCAGATGCACGATTCGGAAGAATCGTCATCTTACCATCGACCTTCACTGGCTCACCGCGAAATATGATGCAGCACTATCAAGATGCAATGGGAATAGTTCGAAAGTTTGGCAAGCCAGATCTTTTCATTACAATGACGTGCAATCCGAATTGGTCTGAGATCAGGGAAAATTTACTTTCCGGTCAACAACCGTTGGAGCGACCAGACCTTACTACGCGTGTCTTTGATATGAAAAAAAAAAAAAAAACATTTGCTCAAATTGATTACGCAACAAAGGTTTTTCGGCGAAACACAAGCTTACGTCTACACGATCGAATCGCAAAAACGAGGTTTATTGCACATTCACCTACTGGTGACGCTAAAGCACAAGCTCACAACACCGGCAATGGTTGACAAATTTATCTCTGCAGAAATTCCTGATCCGCAATTGCATCCTGAATTGCATCAAATCGTTATGAGTAACATGATCCATGGACCCTGCGGGGCATGGTGCGAAGTGAATGGAAAATGCTCCAAACACTTTCCAAAGCCTTTTCGCGAGGAAACTATAATGGATGCAGATGCTTATCCGCACTACCACAGAAGAGACACCGGAGCTCTGTATGAACGTCGAGGAGGATACGTCGTTGATAATCGATGGGTGGTCCCATACTGCCCGGCATTATCGATCATATTCAATTCCCACATTAATGTGGAGGTTGTAACAAGTGTGACCGCTCCAAAGTATTTGTACAAATACGTTTACAAAGGGCATGATGCAGCGGCCATTCAGATAACAAACATTGAGAACGGAGAGCCGGGAGAACGAGTTATTGATCACGATGAAGTCAAAGACCACATAGAAGCTCGCTATGTTGGACCAAATGAAGCGATTTGGCGTATTCTCGATAAAAAGATGCAAGAAAAGAGTCATCCCGTTATACATCTTCCAATACATCTGCCGAACGAGCACAGTGTTACTATTCCGGCCGACATGAATGAAGATGGGATAAGAAATGCCATAAATCGGGTAACCATGCTCATGGATTACTTTGCGTTGAACGTTTGGGATGAATCTGCAAGACAGTTTGCGTATCCAGATATTCCATCGCATTACGTATACAAAAAAATGAACGTTGATGGAAGAACCGGTTGCAGATGGGAAAAACGACAGCGTGGGCATCACGCAATCGGACGAATGTACTCGGTAAGTCCTGCACAGACTGAATTATTTCATCTTCGATTACTTTTGTTAAAGGTTAAAGGAGCCAAGAGCTTCGAAGACTTGAGAACCATAGATAGTCAAATTTGTGAAAGTTTTATCGCGACGTGCTTAGCTCTAGGTTTAATCGAAGACGATGACGAATGGCGTAAAGCACTGGATGAAGCTGCAATTTGGATGATGCCTGGTCTGCTTCGAAGACTATTCGTTAGAATTCTGGTTCACTGTCAACCAATTCACCCAGAAGAACTGTGGGACGAATTTAAAGTGAAGCTATCGGAAGATTACGCGAGACGCATCGGCATGCAAAAAGTGCAAAGAAAAGCGTATATCCAAATAGCACGCATGCTTAACAGGGAAGGTTCAAGTCTATCTCAATTCCCAGGAATGGAACAGGTGCCGATGTTGGATCAGGACGAGCCTGAGACATTGCCTACTGAATTTATCGAAATTGGCGTGCAGCAATATGGACAGCTCAATGGTACTCAGAAAACCTTTGTCGATGCGGTCTTAAGTGCGCTCGACAAGGACAACACAGAGCAAACTTGCTTCTATATCGATGGTCCAGGAGGATCTGGCAAGACTTTTACGTATACCACCCTTTCGAATCTCGTCCGAGGTAGAAGAAAATGTGTCAGTGCTATGGCTTTCACCGGAATCGCAGCGATATTGCTTCCTGAAGGTAAGACTGTACATAAGACGTTTGGCCTCCCGGTACCTTTGTACTCAGATTTGACATCGAGCATCAAGGTGCAATCAAAACAGGGTGAATATTTAAAAAACGTCGACCTTTTCATCTGGGGTGAAGCACCTATGGCTCCGCATTATGCACTTGAAGTGGCAGATCGAACATTACGGGATATCATGGACAATAATGAGCCTTTTGGTGGAAAAATTATAGTTCTCGGAGGAGACTTCTGGCAACTCCTCCCGGTCAAGGTACGAGGCACTCGTAGCGAAACAGTGAACCTGTCAATCAAGAACAGTGCCCTATGGCGTCACTTTTCTAAGTACGCGTTGACTCAAAAGATGAGAGTTTTACCAAACGAAGTGGAATTGGCTCAATTTCTACTTAACGTTGGTGATGGAATTCTCAATGATCCGGATGACAACCTACAAGTTCCTGTTCGTTGTCTTGCCCCCGAAAATCGAGATATAGTAGAAGATACCTACGGACAATTGGTGAGAGCAAGAAAGTTCCAGCAAGTGGCTAAATGTGCCATACTGTCTGCTCGAAATGTCGATGTTCACGAAATCAACTCCAGGGACATGGACTTATTCGACAATGCTACTGAACGCATCTACACTAGCATTGACAGTACAGAGAATTGTGGCGACAACGACCAGATCAACGAAACGATCTTGCCAGAGTACTTAAATACCCTGTCACCCCCGAGCTTACCGTCTTATGAACTGCGTCTCCGTAAGTATTGTATTATCATGCTAATCCGAAATTTGAGCATCAACGAAGGCTTATGCAACGGTACGAGATTGTTGGTTTTAGATTTGGGAAACATGGTTTTGCGATGTGAAATTCTCTCTGGTGATAAAACCGGAGAAATAGTTTTTTTGCATCGCATCACTCTCTACTGTGAGAACGAATATCCCTTTACTTTCAAACGACGTCAGTTTCCAGTGAAGGTTGCTTTTGCTATGACCATCAACAAATCGCAAGGACAAACGTTTGAAAAGATTAGTGTTGATCTTCGCAGGGATGTTTTCAATCACGGCCAATTGTATGTAGCCTTCTCCCGTGTGCGTTCTTAGGAATCCCTGAAAATTTATCTTGGTGCACAACGCGACGGAATCGTTAAGAATTATGTGTACAAGGAGTTGTATCATTAAACAAGAATTAAACTCCAATTACGAAAAATGTACTGTATCATTTTGAATCAGTGATAAATTTTAAGCATTTTCCAATTTCATCTTCAGCTACATTAAAAATCCTTATTGTATTAAAGAAATCATAACGAAACCGTATTAACCAGATATTATCGCAGAGTAATACTCATTAAAATCCTTATATACAATGAATTTTTTGGAAGGAGGGACTACAAGCCAGAGGTCCGTTTCCCATCAGTTTATGATTGCGAACCTAAATCTGATGTAGTACAGACGAGTCTATTGTACGGGTATAGAACGGCCCCGCCCTCATTCCATTTATTTTATTTTAATGCTTATGACCGCGGATCCCATCTAATAAAACCCTGAATTCTTACCTAATTTAATATGACGAGGCTATATAATCATTATTGTTTGCACGATTATAGAGCACAAAAAAATGAAAATTTAACGAAGCATTATTATTTTTGTTAAATGCTTTGTAGTAGCCTACTGGACCTCAGATCCTTATTTACGAACATGAAAATTTCAATTGGAGCGCTGTGGCGCTGATCCGCTCGCTGGCGTCATTGTCTACCCGTACAAAGTTGGTATTTTACGATACCAACGTACGATATTTTTTACCGAAAATATCGCAATAACTGAAAACCCTGCCTAAGCAGTTTGTCAGTAATTATGTTTTTTTATTATATACAAAAAAAGTTATCTAGGACTAAAAATAAACCGACTAACAACATAATAAATAATTATTGTAAAGTGATGAGTGTTCGTACTTTACTAGAGCGCTGCATCACTACCATAAAATCGCTCATGCGGAAATGCAGATATTATTACTGAAATGTGATTAATAAAAAGTTCGGTGTTTCAATCTTGATTGACGAAATTTATTATTGACTTATTTTATTATTGACGAAATCCACAGAGTCTAAACTAGATTAGCGCTGCAGCGCCACTATGAAACCGCTCGCGCGCGTCACCGTTCCCTAGTAAGGATTTGAAATGTTCCTTATAATCTTTTCTCTTATTGTACCAATTTTTATTGAAATCTGAACGGTCCATTTTGAAAAATATGATGAAAATTGTGATTTCTCATAAGACTCAATGCTAAATATATGAAATTACAAATGCTAATATCTTTTTTTCTGGCTCTATGTAGGCTTTTAAAAATTTAACTGAATCTTTTTCTTATCATAATCTACCATTACACCAAATTTTATTAAATTCTGAACGGTAATTCTATAATCGACAGTACTACCTTAAATACACTTAATGCTTTTATACAATGAGAACAGGATTTATTCCTTACGGGCTATAAAAGTTTCAACGATGTGATCCGAATGATGAATCAATAGATTGTCAATTATCGCTGTTTTTGTACAAGTAGGTAATTCACTACATGAATTATTCGCCGTTGTTACTTTTTGGAGAATTTCCATAAGCGAGAAATATCATCGCTAGCGCAGCGACTTATGTCGCTTCTCCCACTACCTCCGCTGTTTTTTTTTTATTTCAACAATATTTTTGTATTTCATAAAGGCTACCAAGTCAACATATCAAATTTCAGCATTCAATGTTTAATATTTTTCTCATAAAAATTTAGGAAAAATCAAGGATTGTCGGATGTGGATTTTTTCCTTTTGCACTGAAAGAGAAGATAGAACTCACAGAATGTTTGGAATAGTATTTGCCTACAATTAATCTAAAAAATAAAATTCTCTCGGAATAATAGTGCACAAGTATGTTTCCGAATCATTAGAAAATTCCCACTCAAATAGGCAGATTAAGGGAATGAAATAAAAAAATGGAAAAATTAGGGTATGCTTTTGATCGATGTAATTCACTTATTCGTGATCAACAATCGATTACAAATTCATCAAACTCCTTACCAATTACATAGTATTGAAAGTTAAAAAAAAAAGTTTAGCCGACTTAATGCTTAAAACGACATTAAAAAGTAAAAGTCTTCTAACCAACATTACAGAGCTCGGTGCTAGCCCTTGCGCGGCAGGGTCCTCTAGCTTTTTGAAGCACGCTTTGGTAAATTCCGAAGACGTCAAATACGAAAGTTTCCACTATGGTTGTACACGAATTGCTTGAATCGTCTTTATAACGTCATATATAGCCCGAAAATAGCCTACAAACGACGCATCTAAAGTGTTTGGAAAGTCATTCAGACGTGTTTACGACAACTTCATTTTCCTGTTTCGTGAAATGTGTAAGAAAACTTCCCAATTTACTTACTCGTCTGCTCCTCGACCCTTTTAGGGATCCTATTTAGATCCGATTTTTTTTTGTCGTATGTAATTTGAATAATCCGCGACGAGTTCTTCAACTTTCGTTTTTTCGTACTGACGGTGCGCTTCGAGAAAATATCTGTATATACTTAGGAAAAAATTTAGTTTCATTAAGACCAGCTTTAAAAAAGAATGTTAAAAAATTAAAATTGGTTGATTTCAATTTGAGATGTAAAGAGCTAAAAACGGCTGGTGCGAATTCGCACCGGCGTATAAAACTAAGGTTTTCTGATAGGTAAGTTATCGAAGGATTCATTATTGAGGTGTAATATCAAAGACCCTTCAGTTCAAGAAATTTGTTGATAGTCCCCCATAAACACTGGTCAAAAGTATTCTGGCTACAAATTAGTAAATAAAATAATATAAAAGTACAATAGTGAAAAGTATTTGCGCTGCTTTAAAGTATAAATGATCGATTCATTTAATTCCATTACTATTGCAATATTGATTACAATCACTTACTACGAATAGCAAGCGCTTTCGTGGGGTCAAGCAGGGGTTTCGCAACACCCTTCGTGTGGCTCAACTGTGATGCCGTCACGCTCTATTTTCTTAATTCGGAGTCGCTGAATATAGCAAGAGCCAAATTCTTAACGAACATTTGGTCCGAACAGGCGTTGAAAATCACGTTATCGTACGACACTTTCATCACCCAAATATTTTCTCCACAGTGGATCTGTCAATGTTAATATGACCATGAAGTTGAGAAGGTCATTAGGAACCGAGGATGATCCTTATGGCTACTGCTTTAATAATGATTTCAATGGTTTACCGTTTCCTAATCACCGTCTCTGCGGATGAACCCTGGGAGAGGCGGTTTTTCAATATCCTCGAGACATACATTCTCGTCCTCTTCGCCGGCTGCTGAATGAGCACCTGTGATTTTCGTAATTATTATAACATTTATAATATTGTAAGATCTGACATGGGTGGCCATGAATGATTGGGGAACCGAGGGAATGACAGTCGGGAAAGACAGTCTAGGCTGAACTGCCAATACGGAAAGACGTATTCTAAAAGTAGGGTCCCACCGAAATAAAGATCGTTGCTGAAGTAATGCGTTCCTTGTCGTGTTATTGAATCTCACATTCGTGTCAGAAGTGGGATAAAAAAAAACATTTAATAGAACCGAATATCGAAACTTGCGCCGAACAGTGGATGCGATAAATTAATTAAGAGAGCAGGAACTTCGACGGAACATCGAGGAAAATGTGAAGCGAATGCATGAAAAATCCCATTGTTTCCGATAAAAAGTTATCCACACCGAAAAATAATGAACAACGCAAACTGATCTGCCGTCTGGCGCAAGAACCGAAATTCTCTCGCCATCTACAATATTCCAAGGAAAATTCGGGCTTTGATGATTCAACAGATTTGTTTTCATACCGAACGAAGGATGTTGCAACATTAAAGCTATGTATTTTGTCCTAAGGTCGTTAAGATTCTCAATTCGTTAAGATTGATATTTACGAAGGAAATTACGCAAATCAAAGTTTTCAAAAAAATAAGGTCTTGATGACCTGTTAGTAGATAGGAAATAATTCGAATGAATAATAATTATTTACGGACAAAATTGAGGTCTTTACGGCACTCCCTGTAAGGATTTACAAAGACGATGAAATTTCAAAAATAAAATAAAATAAATATATCAATATAGTAACAATTAAAGTTATTTACATGGAGATGTGGACGCTATAAAAGCCACCTTGAACGATTTTTAAAGAATTTCGTTTCGAAAAACATTGAATTCATACAGTACGAAGATAAGATACTACGGAAAATAATTAAATCTTAGGTGGATAGAAATAGACAGAATAAAATAAATGAAATGGAGGAAAGGGATTGGTGCGTATAGAAGTTTACGCTTTTAATTCATCTATTACAGATTCTCTTTTATCCTGAGTTCGGCCCATTCATGTCGTCTCTTGGTGCTGGTTGACATAAGAAGCGATTGGCAGGAGAGAACGAAAGAAAAGAAAAAAATTTGAAGATGCAAAGTACTGAAGGAATAAGTTTATTTTAAATTGGGATATTGACAGATCAAGTAAAGGACGGTTAGAACAGTGATCATTTGGATATAGCATATAATTATTTAGCTTGTGAACAGTGTCCTACCTCAGGTTTTTTTCGTCATGGTTTTCCCTGAGGACATGGACAAATGTCAGGACAGTGTAGGCTGCGTATTTCAGATTGAGTTCAGAACGATGGACCATGGCACATCATAGGGACAATTAGTATGGTTGTTGGGATGACAATTTTTTCGTAGGGGAGGATAGCGTTATGTATACGGAGAGTAGACCAATGAAATACACAGGATGGAAGAAACGACGAGCGAAACTCGTCATTGGAGAGAACTGACGATCGAACCTATCAGGTTTGGACAGAGTAGCGTTGCCAGATCAGAGAGCATCAATGTCAGGAAGTGGTGAATTGCTGGGCTGGAACCTTGGACGGTTGTTCGGAGCACATTTGGGACAATGTGGAATGCCGTCCTGGAAAGGTTAACGCAGAATCCTGTATAGGGATCGTTGAATGCCCACTAGGCTTGGTGGAAATTGAACGATCCCGGATCGAGCCAATGTACTGGGGACCGTCTGGAATATCCCTTAAATAATGGTAACTGTGGTGTACAATTTCCATTGTGGAGATATGTTTAGAGGTTCCTAAAATTAGCTGTCTGATACGAATGAGAAAATCTTCCAGGAAAGGCATTGATGACGGATTACTCCGGGATGATAGTTTCAAATAATAGAAGTAGTTGTTAAATATAGATAAGTTAAATAATTTCTTCACCTGCAAGACCACTATAATAATACAAGCATAAGAACAGAAGAAAGAACGAAGATATAAATTCATGCTGTGCCGCGGGACTTGGAGAATATTAAAAAAAAAAAAAAAACAAGTGATAAGAGGAGCTATGGCACAAGGCAAGCCAGGAAGTTGCCGGGACGGCAACTCAAGAAGACGGGGAGTAATGTAAGATCTGACATGGGTAGCCATGAATGATTGGGGAACCGAGGGAATGACAGTCGGCAAAGACAGTCTAGGTTGAACTGTCAATACGAAAAGACGTATTCTAAAAGTAGGGTCCCACCGAAACAAAGATCGTTGCTGAAGTAATTCGTTCCTTGTCGTGTTATTGAATCTCACAATATAATGCCACCAAGGGTTGTACGAAGACTTCCGCTTGAATTTTTTGGGAAGGGAGCTCCTTCCGGTAATCTGATAATCCCAGAAGCAGTATTAAGAAAGGATCATTAACTAAATGCATGAAAACGCGTTTTGGTGAAACTTCACAATTTATCTTTTATATGTATATCATCATGTAAGAACTTGATGAAACCTCTTATGTGTCTTCCTTAACATTTATTTCAAATTTACTGATAATAAAAAAGTTAATCTTCTTACAGAAATAATCATTCACTGCGAAACTCAGCTGAATCTAAAGCTCTCTCACAGCATAAAATCTATTTCCAAAAATGACAAAAACCAATGGGTAAGTAAAAAATTTCACGTAAGTCACATTCAATTGCAACTGTTCGCATGGTAATAACGCATTGTATTATTGATTTTAATAAAATGTTTAATTGCTTAGCGTAAGACGTTGTCGCGTCTTTTTTTCCGTCGAACTGCCAATGTACTGATAGTCAGTGATTTACTACTTTGCCTTCCTATATAATTATACTGCATTGAACATCGTTATATCTATTTATAAATTCTTCTTTACACTATTTATAACTCCGCGTAGCTGTGAAGATTGTAAAACAAATTCACTTTCCCAAATTTGGCTATGTGAAGAGATCAAACACAAAAAAAGTATTTACTTTGAAGTTGCTTCCAGTTGCTCTCAATTGTTTCGAGAGATCGAGCGATGAACGCATCACTTTCTTTCTGAGACTCCTCTTCTACGCTGCGAATTCGTCGATTAGCTTTTTAATGGTTTCGATGAGCTCATGACAATAGCAATCACCTTCTTTTTTCCGTTCTGACTTCGGAGACGCTTTCTGCAAACACGAATTTTTCATTCAAGCCATTTGTTTTTTAACCGGAATTAGTTTTTTTGCATCTACACAAGTGTAATTTCGACCAAAAAATTTGGATTTGGCAAGGAATTTGCCAAATTAGATTGGATTGAGTTTGAATTTGCCAAGGATCAATAAAGTGGTTTAGATGATCTAGAATTTCGATTAGTTAGAAAAATGCCTCGAGGACCATCAATTCAAGCTAAAATTATTTTGATGGCAATCGCCTACGTTCATGGATTCAGTCCTACGACCTTCTGTATTATTTATATATTGGTATTGAAAATAACGAATAAGAGAAGTAAAAACCCAGTGAATGAGATACCTACACGTCTTTGCGTCATAATTTTTCTGTCGTTACCAACTATCCTGCATCGAGGCACTAAAAGATCGTGACGCTTCATTCAGAGAAAGCAGTGTGATTATATACTAAGGGTGACAAAAGAATGAATAAATTTCTCATTTGCAGTTTGTTGTCCCTTCCGTTTACTCACACTCGTTTTACTCGATTTTTTTCTTGACTTTGCACGATGTCTTCTACCCCGACTCGTCTTTTCTGACTTTCCTTTGCCTTTTTGCCTACCGACATTACAGTTATTTGTTACATATTTTTACAATTTTTTTAACGCACGGAGTTTCAATCCTCTTTTCGAACCCGTTCCCTTGCGTCCTTTCTTATTTTTCCATTCTATTCTTTTTAACTTCTCGTATACGTTACGTACGATCAATGGATACAAATTAAACATTTTTCCTTATAGTGAGATGTTATATATTACAAATAGAGTCCGACCTCAATTCGACGGAGTTCGATTTTATGGACAATCCCTACTTTGATACCTTTTCCTGCTGGCGGTGTTCAGTACCGTAGTAGAAATCTTTTCGTGGCGGGAACCATTAGGACCGCTTTTTAGGTTAGGTTGTACGTTTTAACTGTGATAGCGAAAAATGAAAAGGGTGACACCACCATATGATACGATACTGGGAATAGAGCCGTGATTGGCCTAACGCGTTCTAGGGGCTGCGTTTACGTGGCCTCGATTCTGTAGACTTCCCGTCCCGAAGTGTCCGTAGAATCGAGGTCCAACTGTACTTGGGTTGCTCCTGCTTTTATTTTTAATCATACGACTTAGACTATTTTTTATATGAATGAAACTTCTCATTTGTTCGTGAAAGCCCAAAAACATTCTCAACTTTTCTAGACCAATTATTACAAATCCTGGACCAATTATTATAAATCCTGGAGATTTTAATCAACGAATAAATGTGATTTCTTAAAATCTTACTGTATTGTGACGTGCAGGGCGTTATTGCACGACTAACAAAGTAAATCCCTTGTGCGAAACACAAGGGTTTATATTTAATTTTGTTTAGGATAAGTTTTCCGAGAACGTCCCATACGGGCCCGTTCCTTTAGATATTTGGAAGAGGAAATTATGGCCAGGATAAATTAATTGTAAGTAGCTTCTTTCCCATCAAGAGTCCAATATTTATTTAATTAACAGAATTTAGAAAAGTCCCAAATATTAGGTTCCAAGAATACAAGTTAATACTTCATAATTTAAAAAGGCTCGAATGAATAGCTTAATCGCAAGACAACAAACTCTCACAATCATACGTACAAACACACTCACGCTACTCACTCAGTTATCGGCACAGCTGACAATATAGGCTGCCGACCTTTACGCTACCTCACTCGCTCGCTCTCCCGTGGTCTACCGATGCTTGCTCGCTCCGTTCTGTATCGGCCCGGTCGTTGGCATACGCAGCAACCACAGCAGTTCTTCGCGCTCACGTTACACACCTTACTCTCTGTCCTCGATTGCTTGACAGCTCTTGGACTCACTCGTACAGTAAACACTTAAAACTACACGACAGAATGTTCGTGGCGGAGGTTGATTGTAATTCGTTAAACCTAGCACAAATCGACTTATAAACACGACGCGCGCAACTCGCAGGCTTCGATACGATTCTTGTCGACTTACAAACGGCGACTTTATGTGTGAATCGCGGAACTACACCATGATAATTATTGCCGCTATGTGAAGCGATTTGTGGAGTTACTCTGGAAGCATGATTTACGTTACCGTGTACATCCGGAGACTAATTTGTCCCAGCTCGCTCAACTGGTTATCTGTCGATCGCCAGGTGAAAGAGCGGGGGCAAATTTGAGACTCGCGCTCTCAGGACGTTGCACCGGAATTCCAACTGTGCTATGTGGAAATATTGCAATTATAGGATATAAGCAATTTTAGAGACAGCTTCGGCTAATCTCCAACGGTCATCGCCCCATGTTGCCAAGCCGCCAAAATGGTTACTCGGAAACACAGCACGTGACAGTATCTTAGCAAACATAATATTGCATCAATACAGGCTATTTTTAGCATTAAAAAATTGGCATTAGTCAGCTACCAATAGGGCATTCCGTAAATCTTAAACAATAACTATATTTACGTTTAGTAGTCTGTGACGCAATTTTTTGGTTTTGCGCCACAGGTCGTCCCGACCAGGGTTCTCGATGTTTTTCGAGTAATTTAGAGTCATGTTAGCGAATAATGTGTAGGTCCATTTTTCCGCTTTTTCGCTACCGTAGTTCTCGTTTCATCTGTTATCGGATCATTGCGAAATAAGACACCGAGTGACCGTGAATAGGGGCCGAAGAAATGAGCCACCCGATATACTCGTTCTCGAAGAGAGTAATTCGAGGGAGTCTAAAGGTTCGAGTGCGACTCCCGACGCTTCGCAAAAAGGGTACGGTCAGAGAAGGGCGGTTTGAGATTAAATTACGTTTCAGAATGGAAGGCCGTTGGCGTATGGGCCCGCGATTCCCCATCCGCCACGGACTGCCCAATCGCACCGTTATCGTAGGATTAGTTATAGGTAGTCCCGGATCGCCCGTACCAGAAGAAGACCTCTCGAAGGATGATCATCGCGAGCACCAGGATCCATCCGCCGTAACATCTTAGCGTGTCTACGTTTTACGTTTAAAGAATGTGTGTTTCAATCGAGTTTAGCGTTATCGTTTGAATTTGCCGGTCTGTTACGTTTCGAGATAAGGCGCTTCAGTCGTTGTGACGTCAGGAGACGAGCGGATCGCGAGTTCTCGTTACGCGTGCACGTACTCGTCCCTTTCCCTCCTCGTTATCGTCTCGATCAATTTACCTGCTCGACTCGTTCTCTTTCTGCGCCCCTCTCGACCCGAGCGGTTCACCGCTCGGGAAGCTCCCGGCCTGTTACCGAATCCGCTATTGTTCTGCTATCGCTATGTTACCGTCGTTCTCGAGCTATCGTTGAGCGTTCCCGTTGTCTGCTACCGTTTGTCTCGAGCTATATTTTTGGCGTTCTCGCCTTCTCTGATATCGTTTGTTACCGGATTTGCTCTCGTTTCGTTCCCGCTATGCTACCGCTGCGCTCTAACTACCATTTTGTGATCTCGATCGCGAGGTATTCTGTTCTCGAGTTATCGAAATTATTTTGTCGTTGTCGTCACGCTATCGTACTTTCGAGCTCTCTGATCACGTTCCCGATTCCAAGGCTATCGTCGTTATCGAATTTATTTAAGCATCTAATTTATCGTCGTTATCGAATTTATTTAAGCACCGGATTTATCTTCATTATCGAATTTATTCAAGCATCGAATTTATCGTCGTTATCGAATTTAGTTAAGTATCGAAGTTATATTATTATTATATTATTATTATTATTATTATTATTATTACAGAATTTTTCTATTCACTATCACCTCCGTTACCGTGATTTCTCGTCGTTTTCCTATCAGCTATCGAAATGATGAGCTATCGTAAGAGGAATCAATAAATTAGCGTGAACCAAGGCCCCATAAATTTTCTGTTGTTGAATTCAGTTATTTCAGATCACGATGGCACTCGAGAGTTGGCCAGCCGTCCACGTCCTCTCTCCAAAAGCCACATCCTGAGCGAATCGGGTATTCCGTCACCGATCTCGCCATCCAACACGCCGGTGTCCCTTTTTTTTGTTTCGTTTACGTCTTTCTAAAGTTCCGATTAAGTTTAGCGGGTTTGGTAATTCCCGCTATTAAATTAAAAAGATTACCTGGCGCTCAACGGCTCTCCCGGCGTCGAGGATGGTGAGATGGACTGAAGGTGACGCGAATCGCGAGATTCCCATCACAAGTCTCATACTCATACATTGGTATTGGTAATAGGGTTGTCCTGCTACGCTGCTGAAAGTAGATCAAGGGTCGCCACAAATTTCTCCATTTGTTGTTCGATCAATCACACTTGCTCGAACAACTGGCATGAGAATCCGCCTCCGTGAGAAGAGGCATAAGATCGATCGGAGCAATATCTTGTTATGTGTGTGAAGTTAGCATATCATTTCCCAGCATATTAAAAATTAGATGGAGTTCTATTTGCATCCAACTGAGTTCTATAGTTCCTGATAGTTTTTAACAATAGTTCTGGTTATTTAATAGAAAAAAACGAAAATTGAAAAAATGATATGCCAACTTCGCATTGCATATCATTATTTAAACACTTATTTCTGTTGGATCTTTAAGTTTGCGATGAGTTCTATAGTTCTATGAACGAAACTCGAGGAGTTCTGTGAAAAAAACTATGGAATATATTTTTTTTTAATTATAAAAATTTAATAACCATAATTCATATATACGATCATGATATGCTGATGCTTCGAAAAAAGTTCTAGGCTTTGATAATTGTTGACATTATAGTATTTGTGTTTTCGAATAATTTTCCGAAGATTTCTAGCCTCTCTGAATCATTGAATAACTATAAAAAATTATTAACAATATCCGACGTGTATAATCATGATACGCTGATGTTTAGGTGTCAGTTCTGGGCTCCAATAATTATATGAATTATAGTATCGGTGTTTTCGAATAATCTTCCGATGAGTCCTAGCCTCTCTGAATCGTTGAATAATTATAAAATATTATTAACCATATCCGACGTGTATAATCATGATATGCTGATGCTTAGGTGTGATTTCTGGGCTCCAACAATTTTATGAATTATAGTATTGGTGTTTTCGAATAATCTTCCGAAGAGTTCTAGCCTCTCCGAATCGTTAAATAATTATAAAAAGATATTAACAATATCCGACGTGTATAATCATGATATTCTGATGCTTAGGTGTGAGTTCTGGGCTCCAATAATTTTATGAGTTATAGTTTTTGTGTTTCCGAACAACCTTCCGAAGAGTTCCAGCCCCTCTGAATCGTTAAATAATTATAAAAAATTATCAACAATATCCGACGTGTATAATCATGATATGCTGATGTTTAGGTGTGAGTTCTGGGCTCCAATAATTTTATGAATTATAGTATTTGTGTTTCCGAATAATCTTCCGAAGAGTTCTCGCCTCTCTGAATCGTTGAATAATTATAAAATATTATTAACAATATTCGACGTGTATAATCATGATATGCTAATGCTTAGGTGTGAGTTCTTGGCTCCAATATTTTTATGAATTATAGTATTAGTGTTTCCGAACAATTTTCTGAAGAGTTCCGACCTTTGTGCATCGTTAAATAATTACAAAAAATTGTAATATTCGACGTGTATAATCATGATATGCTGATGTTTAGGTGTCAGTTCTGGGCTCCAATAATTTTATGAAACATAGTATTTGTGTTTCCGAACAATCTTCCGAAGAGTTCTAGCCTCTCTGAATCATTAAATAATTATAAAAAATTATTAACAATATCCGACGTGCATAATCATGATATGCTGATGTTTAGGTGTGAGTTCTGGGCTCCAATAATTTTATGAATTATAGTATTGGTGTGTTCGAATAATCTTCCGAAGATTTCTAGCCTCTCCGGATCGTTAAATAATTATGACAAATTATTGACAATATCCGACTTGTATAATCATGATATGCTGATGTTTAGGTGTGAGTTCTGGACTCCAATAATTTTATGAATTATAGTATTTGTGTTTCCGAACTATCTTCCAAAGATTTCTAGCCTCTCTGAATCATTGAATAACTATAAAAAATTATTAACAATATCTGACGTGTATAATCATGATATGCTGATGTTTAGGTGTCAGTTCTGGGCTTCAATAATTATATGAATTACAGTATCGGTGTTTTCGAATAATCTTCCGAAGAGTCCTAGCCTCTCTGAATCGTTGAATAATTATAAAAAATTATTAACAATATCCGACGTGTATAATCATTATATGCTGATGTTTAGGTGTCAGTTCTGGGCTCCAATAATTTTATGAATTATAGTATCGGTGTTTTCGAATAATCTTCCGAAGAGTTCTCGCCTCTCGGAATCGTTGAATAATTATAAAATATTATTAACAATATTCGACGTGTATAATCATGATATGCTGATGCTTAGGTGTCAGTTCTGGGCTCCAATAATTTTATGAATTATAGTATTGGTGTTTTCGAATAATCTTCCGAAGAGTTCTAGCCTCTCCGAATCGTTAAATAATTATAAAAAATTATTAACAATATCCGACGTGTATAATCACGATATGCTGATGCTTAGGTGTGAGTTCTGGACTCGAATAATTTTTTAAATTATAGTATTTGTGTTACCGAACAATTTTCTGAAGAGTTCCGGCCTTTGTGCATCGTTAAATAATTACAAAAAATTGTTAACAATATCCGACTTGTACAATCATGATATACTGATGCTGAGGCGTGAGTTCTGGGCTCCAATAATTTTAAGAATTATAGTATTTGTGTTCCTGAATAATCTTCCAGAGTTCCAGCCTTTAGGCATCGTTAAATAATCATAAAAAAATTATTAACCACATCCGACTTGAACAATCATGATACGCTGATGCTTTAACGGGAGTTCTAGGCTCGAATAATTTTTTAAATTATAGTATTTCTGTTTGCTTAGAACAGTTACGGCCATGGTGCCTCGTTTAACAACTATAAAAAATGATATGAAGTTATCCTACTCGTTCCCAGGCATGAGCTTTGGTTTTACCTGATAGTGTTCGTTCTCCAGAGCCATACCGAATAGATTTCCGGCCATTGTTCGTCGTTAAATAATCACAAAAAATATTGACCTTTTTAGACTGGTACGGTCGTGATATGCTGATGCAATGGTATGAGTTGTGGCATATAGTAAATTTCTACATAAGAGTATGCATCCATGTAATAGTATAACAGAATATATATATAATAGTATAACAGAACTGAAAATATTTTCAGCTATTTTTTATCGCTAAATCATTGTAAAAAATCATTATTGTATTATATTTGTACGTTTGTTATATGAACTTTTTCAGGTGAGTTCTCAGTTCTATCTAGTCTACATCATCGTATTCTCAACAAATTCAAACATTATCGATTATTTTTTTGCAATAACCAAACTTTTTGTTCTGCTTATGAATTTCTCCGACTTTAGTTTCGGGTTATGTCTTTTTGGCATATAAATAAATCTCAAGCACACATTAGTATATATTTTTATTGTTTACATCTTTATTTTGCATTTTAATAGTTTACAGGGATTTTATACTTTTCTATATGTCTCCATATTGTTTGGGTAATTCTTGTGTATATCTGCAGTTTTCACATCCCCTTTCCTTCGTCCCATATTCTTATTCAGCTCTTAAAGTTTGCTCTACAGCGATGTCCGTAGCCATTCTAGTAGTGTTACACGGACAGTTCTCACTCAAGATCCCTACCCCGACATTTACCGACATTTTTTAGCTCAGACACGAACCACTTAGCCGAGACCCGAACCCGGGGGGTGGGTGGGGGAAGGGGCTATCTTTAAGAGTCCGAATGCACGGAGTCAATCGTGGGGGGGGGGATCTCTAACAACTGGAGGGCACCTAATCGTTATGGCAGCGGCGGGGCGCCTTATTTTTCATGGCGACATTTGATTGATGATTATCAGTTAGACTGGCGTCTCTGTAGGGCGGGGTGGGGGGCTAGTTTTGAGGGCGGTATTAGAATGCAGCTATTCTGTATATCTGGCAGCTGCAGTGCAGCTTGTCTTGGCATTGGAATGTTGTTATCTCTAACAAGTAAATAGCGTACTAGAGCATTAATTAGAGCGAATTAGAGCGGCCTAAGGACCAGACCGCAGTCTGGAAAAAGCCAAGCATGAGGTCATAAAATCTTAGAGGCGCCTATGATCCGGCTGGTCCTCGACTCCCGAAGGAAAATACCCCTAACCGGTATTCTTCTGACCGCATTTATATACGCGTTTCCCAATCACTGACTGGTGCGTGAGTAAATGTAGCGCAGGGTGCTGCGGCAGATCTTACTTCAAACTGCGATGAAATTGGGCTCATATGTGTCATCGACGTGTTTCGACCTGTTTCGAGCCCTCCCATTACCTTCGAGAGCGGATGATGCCATATTGCATGTCTGAACACGCTTGAGCCTGCACAGTGTTTAGATATTGTGACAAACCGCCGGAAAATGAGGCTTTGATGTTCATGGAATGCCGCTATGACGCGTTTAGTCGCGTTCTTACTATCAACATGGACGGATATCTTGCGTAATCTGTACAATGGCATTGGAATGTCGTCTAGCAGTTAGACTGTTGCGTCAAATCTTGTGGCCACGCAACGCTACCCCTGGAGCCATATGTTTATTCTACGACGACCCGAACGAAGATGTACTCGTGCAACTGATATACCTGCTGATGCTGATGGTCCGTAGAATGGTGGGGAGGAGTGGGAGTATATATTGCTGGCTCCAATCATTTAACCCTCCATTAACATTTGTGCAGTCTTTCTTTCGTCTCGGGTTATTTTTTCTCCTAATATGGATACTCATAAGTGTAAGAAGCTCATTTCCATTATGGAATACGCTTATTTAATTTCACAAAAAAGATCATCACCAGCTATAGCACTAAGGTGGATTAGGGAGGGGAAAAAAAACGTGAGACTATTGACGAAAATTTCTCGGCGCGAATGTCCCTCAGTGCATGAGAAAATGCGCATTCAAGCGACAATTGCATCGGTATTATCGGTGATTGAAAAATTGAAGAAAAGAGGAGCTGGTTCTGGAGCAGCTTATAAAGTGCGATGGAAGGATATGGAGACGGCGTTCAAAAAAAGAATCCAAACGGGCATAGTCATCAACCTTCAACATAAAGATCTCGATGCTTTTCTCGATGATTCTAAACCCTTGATCCTCGCCAAATTGGAAGCTGTATCCCAGCGTTATGGCAATTTTAAGGTTAACGTAATATAAGCGTGCAAGTTTTAACTTAAAAAAATAGGTGAAACTGCGTTGGAGGATAAATTTTTCAACACGCGAAATGAGGCAATTCTTCCCTCTACGAACATCGACATGTGGTTCCAGGAACATGTAAAAGATCAGTTGTTGAAAAAAATTGAGGAATTTCATGGGAAAGAGTCTGGTTGGTCACTGCACGAAGTATCCAACCTAACTGTGAATTTTAATAAATACGTGCCACTCCGGGGAGGTACATACGTCAGTGTTCCGAAAGATATTCACCGAAAGCGTGCTGTTGTCAATATAGAGAGCAATGACGAATTTTGCTTTTTATAGGCAGTCACTGCCGCACTTTCTCCGACAGTTATAAATTGCAATCGAACAAGCTCTTATAGACATTTCAGTGAAGTTTTACAGTACAAAGGTTTGGATTTTCCAATTACTGTAAAAAAGTGCCAACCTTTGAAAAAATGAATAACCTCAAAATTAACATTTATGGTATTGATAATCAGAGGAAGAACAGTGTAATAGTGCCGGTATATATCAGTGAACAAACATCTCCTAAATCGACAATTCACCTTCTTATGCTCGAGAGTGTCAGAAATGATTCTGATGAGGATGATCTTGCGAGTCCTATCCATCACTTTACATGGATAAAAAACATTTCGCGCTTAGTAGGCTCGCAGATTTCTAGTCATAATGGTAAAATATGGCCGTGTGACAGGTGTCTCTGTCACTTTCAAAGCGAAATCGTGCTGCAGAAGCATATCCTCGACTGCACGAACCAGTGCAGAGTGTATTTTCCCGAGGGTGATGCGAAATTCATGAGGTTTAGAAACTATAAGCATAAAGAGAATGTTCCATTCGTGATATATGCTGATCTCGAATGTCTCCTGGAGCCGATTGCACCTACGGAGGAGGTGAATACTATGGGCTACCAAAAGCATGTGCCTCACTCCATCGCCTACTACTTCCACTGCTCGTACGATGATACAATTTCGGAATTTAAATCTCATCGAGGTTTGGATTGTATTGGGTGGTTCATGGAGGAATTGAAGAATATTGCGAGCTTGGTGAATACCCGGTTGACGAACATCATACCAATGGAGCATCCCAGCGATGATCAGCAAAGCGCATTTAATTCTGTAACCATTTGTCATATTTGCGAGAAACCTTTCGAAAATATCGAGTTGAGAGTTTGAGATCATTGCCATTTTACAGGGAAGTATTGTGGGCCCGCACACACTGGATGTGATTTAAATTATAAAAACTCTCACGCAGTGCCGGTTATTTTTCATAATTTATCGGGATATGACGCTCATTTTCTGATTAAAGCATTAGCCGTAGCATTCGAAGGTGCGGTTTATCTTCTACCAATTAATGAGGAGAAATATATTTCATTCACAAAAAAAGTCCAGGGCACGTTTCTAGAGTTCAGGTTTTTAGATTCATACAGATTTATGGCGTGTTGCATTGAAAAATTAGCATCGTACTTAGAAAGCGATGAAAAACAAATAACTCGTAAGCATTGTAATAATGCAGCGGAATTCAAGCTTCTGACTAGAAAGGGGGTTTACCCATATGATTATACCGATTGTTGGATGAAGCTTGACGAGACTGAGCTACCATCCAAAGAGCAGTTTTATTCTAGGCTAAATAATGAGGAAGTTTCCGAAGATTCATAAGCTCACGCCATGAATGTCTGGCAAACTTTTAAAATATCAACGTTAGGAGAATATTCAGATTTATATCTCAAAATCGATGTTCTCCTTTTAACTGACATTTTCGAAAATTTCCGACGCAGCTGCTTATGAACATATAATTTAGATCCGTTGCACTATTATACAGCTCCTGGACTCGCTTTCGATGCGATGCTTAAGTTAACAGGAATTGAACTGGAACTCATCACTGACGTTGATATACTATTGTTTATTGAGAAGGGTATCAGAGGAGGTCTTGCTCAATGCTCAAATCGCTATGCAAAAGCAAATAATCGATACATGGGGGAGGACTTTGACCCATCGAAGCTCGAATCGTACTGAATGTATTTCGACGTTAACAATCTTTATGGTGCAGCTATGGTTCAGGCATTGCCATACGCTGGATTCGAGTAGGTGGAAAACTTTGATAAATTGGATATTGACAATATCCCTGCCGATTCTCATACGGGGTACATATTCGAGGTTGATTTAGAATATCCCAAGGAGCTGCACGAATCTCATAAAGACTTTGTCCTCAGCATTACAGACCACTCACCTCCAAAAATATAAAACTAATGACAACGCTATCGACAAAAGAAAAATATATACTTCATTATCGAAACTTGCAGCAGTGTCTCAACTTGGGCTTGAAATTAAAGAAAATTCATAGAGTCTTAAAATTCCAACAGAAACCATGGATGAAGCCATACATTGATTTAAATACTGGATTGAGACAAAAAGCTACCAATGCGTTTCATAAAAACTTCTATAAACTACTCAATAATGCAGTTTTCGGTAAAACAATGGAGAATGTGAGAAAGCATCGAGAAGTAAAGCTTGTTACTGAGTGGGGTGGTCGGTATGGAGCTCGAGCTCTGATCGCTAGGGCTACGTTCTACAGCTGCACCGTATTCGACGATGATATGGTCATCATCGAGCTCAACAGAGAAAGGTGAAATTTATTAAGCCATTGTATGCGGGGTTTTCAATCCTTGACCTATCTAAAATTTATATTTATGATTTCCATTATGAGTATATGAAAAAACAGTTTAGGCAAAAAGCTCAATTAATGTACACCGACACTGATAGTCTTATATATAATATTACAGTGCCCAATATATATGATGTTATGAAGCTCGACATAAACAAATTTGATACCTCCGATTATCCTCTTGACAATCCTTATGGGATGCCTTTAGCGAATAAAAAGGTGTTAGGGTTAATGAAGGATGAGAATAATGGACAGATCATGGAAGAATTCGTGGGCCTGCGCGCCAAACTATACGCTTACAAGGTTCGAGATGATGACGTAGAAAAAAAGCGTGCTAAAGGTATTCGAGGATCTAAGTTAAAAAGAATCAGATTCGATGATTATAAACATTGTCTTTTCCAGCATGAGAATCTTGTTGAAACACAAAATTAAATTCAGTCGAAGAAGCATGTAGTGCAAACTGTAAGACAAAGAAAAGTCGCTTTAAGCTGGAATGATGATAAAAGAGTTCTCTCCGCTCATACGACTGATACTCTACCTTGGGGTCATGAGCGCAACACGAAAGAATGTTTGTAGTTTAAAAAATAAACAAAAAAAAATTAAAAATGCGATAAGCTGGCGTGGTAAACAGTGATTGGTATGAAAACTGTGAATACATTGTATATGAACTAATAAAATTGATACGCTGGAGGAAAAAATCTATTAAAAAAAGATATATTGAAACCGACTTTTTCTTAACTAATATCCTGTCCAACAAAATAATCCTGTGAGAGATGGGATAGAAGGTGGCGATTGAAAAGATCAATAATGTTCATTTGTTAAAATATTTTATTATACATCAGATTTCCTTATCCAACTATTGTGGGCATTGTCAAAACCCAACCATTTTACAAACATTTCATTCCCACGCGTTTTCAATACTCGTTCAAATCAGATAAATATCGGGATTTTCAACTCTAAGTAGCTCTTGCTCATAAAAACTACTGGCGATGGGTTCATCTTGATAGTCTTTCAGACTGAACGTTACAGGGTTCGTATTTTTCACTTGATGTATTGTAAATATTTCCGTTGTCCAGTTTGGAGTATAACCCTTGGCAAATATATTTTTAAATTTGCTTATCCTCACGTTGTCACCGCGTCGAAATTTCGTCGACCTTTTTTTCAACGGTTCTCGAGTCGTGAAAACGCGTTGTAATAGCTGCTTCTCATTCTCCGAGTTCACGTCTTTCGGATTCATTTTAATTTTGCGATGTACACTATTGTTATATTCGGAAATCAAATTTTTGAGAATATCGGTCCACTTGTAGTTTCCACGAAGACTAAATTGCATCCACATTTTATTTTTTAAGGTACGATTAAAACGCTCGCAAATTGATGCTTTCAAATTACTGTATGTCGAGTACATATGAATATTATACTTTTTCATGACAGTTTGAAAATCGGCATTATAAAACTCTTTGCCCTGATCAACATGTAGGTTCTCTGGTATGCGTCCCTTTGCAAGTATAGATCTCATGGCGGTCGTTGTGTCTTTAGCGTTCTTGCTCCTCAGTGGCACGGCCCAGGCAAACTTGGAGAAGACATCGATGACGGTTAGGAGAAATTTATGATTGCCGTTTTGCCGCGCGTAAGCCGACATGTCAACAAGGTCCGCTTGCCAAGTCTCATCCAAGCCTCGTATATCCACATGCCGACGAGGATAGTTTCTGCGTGCGGGCTTATGTAGTTCCTGCACCAGCGCTCGCTTCTTCTCGTTCATTTTTTCTCAAGGATGTTTAATCGAGCGTCAATCTGGGAAAACATGCTAAGCATGGACACTCGCAGGTTTTTCGTACCAGCATTCGGAGTTTTGAGAATTTCTTTTATCTTGGTTGTAAGATCTTCAGTTATTTGCGCACTAATTCTCTCTATTTTATTCCGTAAGTCGGTGTTTAACGTGTCGCATTTATCTTTTATAGTAGTTTCAAAACCTTCAACCAATAGCATTTTACTTTCATTTATTTCCTCACGTAAGTTCTTAGTTACGTTTCGAGCTTTAGCATTCAGCACCTTTAAGCTGATAGCATCGTGGTCCGCTTCGGGAATTCCAACGTTGCAGAGTCGCTTGTTCTGCAAATATAATGTCCGTCTTTTGTAATCTTGAATCCAATGCCCAGAGGGCCACGATTGAGCGCACTTTTATTATCCAGCTGTCGTCCAAACACGTCCACGCTCATTTTGTGAATGCGCGAAATTGCGATGATGAATGTATTAATAAATGATTTGAGCCTCACACAATTCTTCGATAATCGATATGATTTCATTCGAGTGAGATAAGTTTCCGGCTGCTTGAGATGCGAGGAGTAAACGTAGACGGTCCACTAGCTCATTGAGATCGTCCCAATAAATATAATCGAATCTCGCGTCTTTTCTAGCCACTTTATACTTTGGCATACCTTTACCCATGTGCGTACCAACTATTTACGCGATATAAGTCTTGAATTTTGAACATTTATCCGTTCGTATTGCTTCATCCACTTTATAATATTTCTTATGGGCATTCGTGGCAATTAAAATGTTCTCATAATTTTTCAAATCGTTGGATGTCAGATCCTTAACGCGGGGCACTTTTTGAACAACAGTTCCGCTAATCCAACAGTTTTTGGATACTTTTTATCTCGTACACGAAAATGCTGAGAATCAAAAAATATTGGAGAATCTCCAATCATTAAATTATTGTTAGCGAGTTTTCGTATACCGTATGAGACATCCAAGGTTGATTTTCTATTTGTCTGCAGCAATACTACATACTCATTTATTAATTCATCAACATTCACAGCTGTATCCTCCTCCTGCTCTCCCTCTTCATCACCGTACGCAGACTGGAAAGACAAATCTTCCAACATTGGATCATCCTTAACTTCATGGTCGCCATCCTCAATATGTTCTTCTTCTCTTTCTTCTTCAATACGATTTTTAACTCCCGCCTTAAGTTCCTGTTTCATCTCTGGCGTCTCGTTTTCCGCATCACCAATTTTTCCAATGGCGTGACTATTGGCTTAAAGACATTTTGCATTGTCTGTTCAGCATTGTCTTTGCCGATTTTTATCATCCGATGTTTTCGTCGAATTGCATCGCTCGCTTTGACGATTTGACGCAATACGTCTTTTTTCTCCTCCAAAAGTTTGTTCATGTTGTCAACCTCGAGTCAGAGATGATACTGTCTCCAATGCACGTTTACTTAGGACTGAGAAAAGAATCTAACCCTCGTCTATATCTACCCTCATTCATTTGACTATCCTTGTCGATCGTGATGAATCCATACTTGTCATCATTCCAGTATTCTGAGCACATATTTTTACACTGTGTATATGACATATCAGTATTGACATGATCATTGTACACATGTTTAAGGTTCATCTCATCTTGCTCAAATAGAACCACAAAATTCGTATTGTCACGCACGAGATGTTTAGGAATACGAGCATAGGTCTGGCAAAGATAAAAACAGTCGACATTTTTGTGTCGCCCCATGGCGAAAAAGGCTCTAATATTGTCCTGTTTTTCACATGCCACGTCATCGAAGATAAATATTGAGTTAGGGTGTGCATTGCTTGGTGTCACCACCTGTTCGTGCTCATTGAATGGAAAATATTCAACACCGCTCACAGGCTCGAGTAATCGTGCGAGCAATGTATATTTTGGTTGATTGAGGGACTTAGAATAAAGGTAGACGTTCTCGAATCTCAGACCATTAGGATGTGTTATGAGGGAGAGTAAAGCGTTCGTTTTACCACAGTTCGAGGGGCCACAGAATACTGCGCGAATGCTATTAGGCAACAAGTCGCCATGACGTTGTTCGCGCAGTTCACCTCCCCGCATAAATTCATCAAAATTCATTACAGGCAGTTCATCCGTCCCCATCCTGAGCACAACTAATGGGGGAAAAAATATGAATAGGGTTTTATATGGATTATTCACCAGTCGAGCGGTCGTCCCCGATATGATCGGTCGTGCTTTGCTCAATAGTCTGATTGACAAGCTCCCTGTCGAGCTGCATCTACCTGGGTATCAGTATTGCGGACCTGGTACAAAATTATCTAAACGTCTTGCACGAGGCGATCGAGGTATTAATCCATTTGATGCAGCCTGCAAGCAGCACGATATTGCATATTCAAAAGAAACTAGCCTCGAAGCGAGAACTTTTGCTAATAAAGTACTGGCCGAACAGGCTTGGAAACGAGTACACGCCAAAGACGCGGGTATTGCCGAGAGAGCAAGCGCTTCGGATGTGACAAACATCATTAAGGCTAAAACTGAACTAGGCATGGGGCATTGCGTGAAAAAAACAAAACTAGGCATGAGACAGAATAAAATCGTTGATGAGAAAAACCGCGGTCGAAAGGGTGCTCGGAAAGGTAGCAAGAAGGCTAAAAGTAAATTGCGCATTCTACCAGCGCCTCGTAAAATTGGGAGGTTTTTTCCGCTCCTCCTGCCGATATTTGCCAGTCTGAGTGCTGCAGGAGCACTGTCAGGTGGCGCTGCTTCTATCGCTAAGGCTGTAAATGCGGCTGAAGCTGCTAAGCGGGAATTGGATAAGAGTAAGAGACATAATAAGATGATGGAAGCTGCTGCTTTGGGTAAAGGTCTGCGTCTAAAACCGTACAAGAGGGGGACGGGTCTTGGTTCAAAAAACGGAAAGCCACGCTGCCTCCCCAAGCCTTAACGGATGCTGATCTGCTCAAATATGCAAAAATCATGGAAATTCCACACTTTCGCGGAGTTTTTATGAAAAATAAATTGCCGAAAAGTGGACCGGCAAAATACGAATCAGCAATTATCAATTTAGATGAGGATATGGGACCCGGTACACACTGGGTTGCATAAAAAAAAAGGGGGGAGAATGTCATGTACTTTGATACTTTCGGCAACCTTCAGCCTCCAGTCGAGTTGATGAAATATTTTGGTGTTGGTAGCATGAATTATCATTATAAGGGATATCAGGATTATGGTACAGTCGAATGTGGTCACTTATGCCTAAAGTTTCTCTGCCAGCATTTGAGTGGCAAAGAAAAATATCCGCTATATAAACGTGCGTAATGATGAATATAGAATCAGTTGACTATTTGCCGCCGTCATGGATGAGAGTTTTACACTAACTATTTCCGAGACGTCATCTACACTTGAATCTCAATATTTGCCCCCCATCGAACTTTCACCATACAAAAATTACACTTTAGGGCTTATTGAATTACTAACCTTCAATTCTATTCCTAATATAGCTGCTGGTAATAATAAAATTTATGTGGGAGACTAGATATTGACTATACCGACGAGTAGCTATGAAATAGATGATATTGAGTAGTACGTGCAGGCAGAGTTGCCGAATATTTCTATTAAGATTTAACCCAATAACAATACTCTACGTAGTGAAATCGAGTGTAATAGCGATATAAATTTTAAGCCTAATTATTCTATCGGCTCTCTTTTGGGTTTCACATCGCGAATTCTTGTAGCCAATAAAAGGCATACATCTGATCTCCCCGTAGCCATTCTGAAAGTGAACGCATTGCGTATAGAGTGTAGCATTACCGCCGGTGCCTATATTAATGAGCGAAAAGCTGATACGATTCACGAGTTTTTTCCGTTCGTACCATCTGGATATAAAATCATTGAAGTTCCATCGCACGTCATTTATCTGCCAATCACGAGCAAGGCAATAGATAACATCCAGCTTCGGATAGTAGACCAAGACGGTGATTCAGTAAATTTTCGTGGAGAAGCCATAACCATACGATCACATATAAAATCATGGGTATTGTTACGTCCTGGGTGAGAACGATAGGGTATATATAGAAATAAGGGTGCCTCTTGTTGGGACCGGAATGTGCCGGTCGGGGATAGAGGCAAGAGTGCAGTGATCGTGTGACGCTACTTACGTGAAACGTAGATTTTTCTTGCTTTCTTTGGTAAAACATGGTGTTTTACCGTGGTTTTTGTTAGATGATTTTTGTTTGGGCGTAGCGGGTGTTTAGTTGATGAAGACGACGTTGTCGGTTGAAGTGTCACTCGAATTGTTGTTGCTGTGCTCGTACATTCAACAATTCTTCCCTGGAGCGAGTCGTTATTATTTTCGTATTTACCGCTTCGGCGTTTGCTCGTAAAAGTCTGAATGAAAAAGTTATCCTTCGAGTGTGTCCTATTTTCGGGTGGGACTCCCACACGATAGGGTTGAAACCTCCACCACAGTGCGTGCGTCTAGCGCACGGAGTTGTGGTTGGCTGGTTAGAGTACAGAGCGTGCGTCTGGCGCACAGGGCTGTACCCGGAGAGAGGAATAAGTAACTACGTGAGCATGTGCATCTAGCGCACTATGCTGTAGTTAGAGAGAGTGAGAAAAGTAACTACTCAGGCACGTGCATCTAGCGCACAGTGCTGTAGTCAGAGAGAGAGTTAGAAAAGTAACTACGTGAGCATGTGCATCTAGCGCACTATGCTGTAGTTAGAGAGAGTTAGAAAAGTAACTACGTGAGCATGTGCATCTAGCGCACTATGCTGTAGTTAGAGAGAGAGTTAGAAAAGTAACTACGTAAGCATGTGCATCTAGCGCACTATGCTGTAGTTAGAGAGTAGTAACTACGTAAGCGCGTGCATCTAGCGCACAGCACTGTAGTTAAAGAGTATGAGAGGAAACTACTAGAGAACGTGCATCTGGCGCACAGAACTGTAGTTGGGAAGAGGCGTTGGGAACACGTGAGTTTTGGTGGGTGTTCCAATCGAAACTGAACAACTTGAAGTATGTTCGTACGTTTTATCAATTACTTTCCCCTATATACCGGCCGAATCTATCCTCGTTGGATGAGCGGATGTAGGCGTAGCGGGTTATTTAAATGAGCTTGTCGAATCGATTTTTAATTTCAACAAGTAAATTTCGGCGTTTATTAAAATAGTCCTTGCCCAACCCCGTTGGGGAAATCGGACAAGAAGTTTTCACAATTTTTACAATTTTTAAGTTTTAAGCTGCTTTACACGCGGTCGGGTCCCCGAGGTAGACCCGCCGGTTTTTCCGATGGTTCTTCGTTAACCTGTTCGACTGACTGAGTACTCTGACTCTTAACTGTTGATTACTCTCTACTCCTCACTGACTGACTTATAGACTGACTGACGGACTTCTTGCTGGTCATTATTTCGGCCCTTATTCTATTGTCGCATAAGGTGGGAGATGTCGGCGCGTGAGGGAAGAGTTTCTCTCACACCTCGACATCCTGCTGACGACAATCGCCAGACGGATTTCCAGTTATTATGGCTGGCGATTTTCATGTCAGCTTCGTGTAATCGACATTGTCTAGACTGATTTCTGACTACTGCCAGTGCAGGGATATCGATACTCACGAAGAAGCTTGTTGTTTATGTTGAGGCTCGTCCCTAGGCGATAAGCGCGGCTATCGTGTGCGAGCCAGCAAGGCGTTGATTTTCACTAACTTCCCGCATCTGCGGGAGCTTGGTGATAACGTGCGACATACGCCGGTTCGTCACTCACGCGCCTTCCCCCGTGACGAGCCTCGTTCGTAAAAGATTAAAGTTTTTGTGCGTTAGGCGGTGAACTCCGGCAATGGGGATCACCTCTGGTCGTTCATGTTTTCTTGTAATTTAAGTATTAAAAGAACGTATATGAAAATTTTCAAATTCAGGTGGGTATTTCGACCCAGGACGTTACAGTATAGTCTTCAATAGAAGCCATAATATCAAGTCGTCATGGATGAGCGTGACCAGTCGGCGATCGACGCTTAAAGTGCTAACACCTCAGAACGTACCACTTCTAAAGAATTTGGATCTGACAGTGCGCGGAAAAAGCGCATAAGGTATTATTTATTCTGTACCCTCTGCATCTGCTGTGTAAAATGGAGGAGGAAATAGTATATATACAAAGTCCTATCGTCTTCGATGAATCTATAATACACTGCGAGATTCATGCTCATAAGCCGTATGCATCGTCAACTTTCAATAACAGCGATGAGATACGTATTTTCATCCAACATCAGGATCTATGTCTTCTACCAAGCAAAAGTTTTATACATATATGCGGAAAACTGACTAAAGCCGATGGTGCAGCGCTTGCTTCCACAAGCCTCGTCAATAATGCTATTTGCTTTTTGTTCGAAGAAGTACGATATGAGCTCAACGCTATTGAAATTGATCGAAACAAAAATGTAGGTCTTACGAGTCTAATAAAGGGATATTCATCTCTGAGTCCCGGTAAGAGATCTATGCTCGAGAACACGGGCTGGCTTGATGTTGAAGAAACGATGCAAATCATAGATGCAGCGGGCAACTTTGACGTATGTATACCGCTAAGTATGCTGCTCGGTTTTGCCGAAGATTATCGCAAAATTGTCGTAAATGCCAAGCATGAGCTGATTCTATCGAGATCGAAGACTGATGATAATGCTATTGTGCAGACGGCTGACGAGGAGTTCAAACTTGTATTGCAAAAAGTAGAATGGCTTGTACCATACGTGACAGTCTCCGATCAGCGTAAAATACAACTTTTAAAGTTTATCGGCAGAGATGCGCCAATCTCTATGAGCTATCGTACGTGGGAACTGTATGAATATCCGCTGCTCCCCGCAACCTCGAAGCATGTTTGGACCGTTAAGACTTCTACTCAGCTGGAAAAACTGCGATATGTCATTATGATCATTATGATCGGAAAAATAAGAAAAAGAAGAACGCGAGTAACTTCGATCATTGTAATCTCGCCGATGTTAAACTATATTTGAATTCGCAATGCTATCCATATGGAAATTTGAACCTAAACATAGAGCAAAACCAGTACGCCCTACTATACGAGATGTATGCAAACTTCCAGAATACTTATTACAACAGGGAAGCGGAGCCGTGGCTAAAAAAGTCCGAGTTTCTAAAGTATGCCCATCTAGTCATCATCGACTGTTCGAAGCAGAACGATTCTCTCAAGTCAGGCCCCGTTGACATTCGTCTTGAATTTGAAGCAAGAAATAATATTCCTGCCAATACATCCGCGTATTGCTTGATTCTACACGATCGTATTGTTGAGGACAATCCAATAAGTGGCGGGGTAAAAGAATTAGTATAAAACCTTCAACGATGAACCGACTCTCTTCAGTCAGCACCATGGACTTTATAGTCGATATTCAAGGCTTCAGGAGACCCATAAACGAATTCGTGCTCAAAGAAAAAGCAATTGTGGAAATCTCTGACAACACCGAGCCCCTGACGTTTTTCTTCAAACCTCCAACGCCATAGAACTCTACCAGCGAAGTACAAAACGATGAATGCATGGCTAGAACGAAATTTTCATGGAATACGATGGAATTCAGGCGACACACCGTACGAAGCTGCTGGAACAACAATTCGAGCTATCTTGAAACAAGCCCGAACCATCTACGTGAAGGGATTAGAGAAGAGGACGTGGTTAGCGCAATTCACGGATTCGTCGGCACATATTTTCGATATGGAAACTCTCGATTGTCTATCATTGCAGAAATTATCGAAAATATCAAACAACAGAGGATGTTCTCATCATCCCCATGACTCAAAATATAATTGTGCCAACGCAAACGTGAAATCTTTAAGGAGCTGGTACATTAGGCATTGTGTAAACGCAGGATTTTTGAAATAAATAAAAACATTTTATCGAAAAATATATGTGTATTTTTTTTAATAAAATGAACCATAGGAAATTGTTTTACATATTCGGTTTTAATCCCACTCATACATTTCCCACCACAAGTCATCTACAATGTTTTTTTACTTATTCAACAATGTACACTTATGGATTTAAACACTTTTTTTATTGCCACCGTCGTTCGCGTAGAGTCACGAGCCCATAGTAGGCACGATGGAGTGATGGTTTGATGGCGTCAGATGCGTTTGAATTCCACGCTGTTATATTTCCCACCTAAGTAGTTCATGTAGAGTTGATTTGTATGCGCAGCGCCAATCATCTCTTTGAATATTTCTTTGTTCTCGTCGAACACTTTCACGAATCTTGCAGGCAGGAATACGGAGAATCCGTTGGTGATATCCGCTACGATCCTCCTCTCGAATTTCGTTTCGACTATTCTCAGGTCGGAGATAGGATGATCTGCCTGAACGGAGAGTTCAGCCAATTTTTTTGTTGACAAAAATTCCGTCATTATTCCCACCTCGTTGATACTTGTGAAATCCATTTCAACTTATTAATGTATTTTTTAATCTGTTTGTGATGAATCCCAGATCCTCTCTCCAACGTATAAGATTTTTCACTTTCTAAATATTTTTCAAAAGCAGGAGCAATCGTTCTTTCAGCTCACGTCGCTTGTCTTACATGTAAACTGCTGCAGTTCAGGCGTGCATCTTGAGCTTATATAGGTCTTCCGAATTCTCAACCCCCACCAACCCTCAAAACTAGGACCCATTAGGATTTTTCTTCACCCACACTTTGGAGCGACACATTTCGTAATTCCGTACAGAGGCTGCAGGGCCATCGATATGAGTCATGATGTGGGGCGCATCCCAATGCTCCATACAAGGCAGATATGACATTATTTCACTGTCGGCACGAAGATTTTCGGGTAAACGATCATAAAGCATGTGAATTGATCGACTAAAATATTTTAAAAGCACAGGCTTCGTTGTATTCTTAAGATCATCACTTGATAATTCCCACGGATATTTGGCTCCGAGAACGCCGTCAGGATAACCATCCATGCTGATGGCAAGAAAGCGACTGAGCACGTCATAGCGACATTTCATGAACATCAAAGCCTTATTATCCGACGGTTTGTCCAAATATCTGGCGTCATAGTCAGCACTTTGGACTTATATCCAGCACTGTGCGGGCTCAAGCGTGTTCAGACATGCAATATGGCATCATCCGCTCTCGAAGGCTCGAGGATTCGAAACACGTCGAAACCGTCGATGATGCATATTCAATGAGTATTGCATTTTCCGTTAAATTTGTTCTCCATCAATGCAGATTCAATCAGTTTGCTGCATTTTTCAATTCTTAATCTAAATCGCTCACGATCACGTGCTACTTCTTCCCACCGGCCTCGGCAAGCGGCTCTGTACGCATAATCCCATGCATACATTACATGAATTTTAGCTCGAGTATCGAATCGAACGTGCTTTTCCATATTTTTAATCTGTTCTTCGTCTCAATTTCATCGTGGTTTGACAAAGGATCCAGCGCGACACCCTGCGCTACTCACGCACCAGTCAGTGATGGGGAAACGCTTGTATAATGCAGCCTGAAGAATAGCTGTGAGGGACACTTGCTCGCTTTTCTTTCAGGTATCAAGGAGCAGCCATGCCCTATCGTAGACGCCTCTAAGATTTTATAACCTTATGATTCGGCCTTTTCGAGACTGCGGTCGGACACTTAGCACGTGACCAGCAGTGATTTATGACAGGTAATGAGAGCGCAACAGGCAGACGCCCCAGTTAAGTGGCATTCCCATGCCATCATAAGATTACGCATAGCGCACTCTGCCGATAGAATTGACAAAATTCCAATGCTATCTTAAATGGTAAGGCGAAAATGATGCACTGAGATTAACGTGTCTCGACAAGCAAATATCCCTCGTTTACGCTTACAAGGGTAGCACTGCAGGGGGTAGCGTCACGGTGGGCTTTTATGACCTCACAATTCGGCCTTTTCCAGGCTGCAGTCGGACACCTAGCACGTGACCAGCAGTGATTTATGACAGGAAATGAGGACGCGACAGACAGACGCGCCAGTTAAGTAGCATTTCAATGCCTTTGTAAAGATTACGTAAAGTGCACTGTGTTGATAAAATGACAACATTCCAATGCTATCTCAAAAAGTACGGCGAAAATGATGCACTGAGATTATCTGTCTCGACAAGCATATCCCCTCTCTTGAATTTACAAGGGTAGCCCTGCGGGGGTAGCGTCGTGGGCGGTTGAAAAATCTAACGCTACAGTCTGCTATTCACCTGCTAGAGATAGCGGCATTCCAATGCCACCCTCAAAGAAGCCGCCGCTCCCCCCCCCCCCCCTCCCCTCTTGACCCTCAAAATATTAGGTGCACTCCGGTTGTTCGAGATATCCCCCCCCCCCAAGATTGTCTATAGAGATAGCGGCATTCCAATGCCACCCTCAAAAGAAGCCCCCCTCCCCCCTTGACCCGCAAAATATTAGGTGCACTCAGGTTGTTAGAAACATCCCCCCCGCCAAGATTGTCTAAGTGCATTCCGGCTCTTCAAGATAGCCCCCCCCCCCCCCCCCGGGTTTGTGTCTCGGCTAAGTGGTTCATGTCTGAGCTAAAAAATGTCGGTAAATGTCGGGGTAGGGATCTTGGGTTAGAACTCTCCTTGTAACACTACTCATTCTGCCGAATAAGCCTTTTTATTGTATAACAATTGCACGAGGGTGCATGGAAGCCGCAGGAAAGCTGTCCGATTCAGGTCGCGCTTTGAATGATTTCTGGATGTTCCTACGAGAACCTCCGTCAGGAACCCCCATTCCTCAGAAAACTCACTTTCTTTTCAGCTATCCGATACGTCAGCCTGCTTATGGCTAAGCCGTCACCTATCTAAGTAATGGGCACGTCAAGCACTGCTAACATGGAAAACTGCAGGTCAACCGGGTGCTCTTGGTCATATCTCTTTATATTCTACTAGATTGTAGATCGAACATTCGTCGAGCGATGCCGCTGATTCTTGTGTCGAGTTCTAATGTCCGTGTTTTCTCAATCTCAGAATTACCCGAAGCCAACGACGTGGACGTGTTGAGAACTGGCTTCTTTTTTCATTTTTTGTTTTTTTTGTTTTTTTGTATTTTATTTTTTTGTTTTTCTTGTTTTTTTGTTTTTTTGTTTTTTTTAAGTTTTTTTTTTTGTTTTACTTTTTCGCGTTATTTTCATTAAAATATAAACTTATCAACCACTATATACTAAGTGAAAATCTAAAAAGGGCTTACCGACCACTTTGTAATATTTTATTCATGAATTCTTTTCGTTTTTTTTTGTTTTTATTTTATTTTTTTTTGTATTCGTTTCTTTTCTTGTTTTTTTTTTGCGTTTGTACGGTTTTTTTCTTTGAAATATCAGCTAATCAAACTCTACATTGGGGTGTGCGGAAAAAAAAACAATTTTTTTTTTTCGGTTGTATCCACCAAAAAAAGTTGAAGTAAGGTAAAAAAAGAAGAATCCTAAAACGTGAGGCCAAAAAAAAATTATTTCGAACGGCGCATTGCATTGGAATATTTTCCATAAGAATAACACAAGAAAATATTGGGATTTCTGAATGTCAAAGTGCAACTCATCAGAAAAAAATCACACAAAGATGTCATTAACATATACTCATGGAGAATCGAATTCCCTACAAAAAAAGTTCTTACGAAAAATTAGCTCAGAACAACCGTTCAAGTGGAATATAACGCAAATGAATATAGTGGAAATAACGCTGTCTGAAATTGAATTGATAGGAAAAAAATAATTCAAAAGGCTGTAAAAATCGAATTTTTCGCTTTACGAAAAAACTTTTTCGGGGTTTTTTGTAGAGAATGTTCTGCTCTAACATACTTGCATGAAATTGTTCTCAAAATATTTCTCTTATACAAAAAAAAAATCCAGTACAACAAGAAATATAAAAGAAACGACGTTCATTGATCGTGTTTAGAAAAGCTTTATTCAATGAATTTGGTTTAATAAGATAGAATAGGTTTTTTTTACATTATAATGCTTAATAATCATCGTTTCTTTTTTTAAGAGTCTGTTTGTTGCAATTAGGGTATTTCTATCGATAATTTTGCACTATGCCCAATAAATATTGTAGCTGCTCTTCGTTTTTTGTTAATGAACCGTTATATGCTTCTATCAAAGCGACGTTGTTAGAGCAGAACATTCTCTACAAAAAACTCCCGAAAAGTTTTTTCGCAAAGCGAAAAATTCGATTTTTACAGCTTTTTGAATTATTTTTTTTTTCCTACCAATTCAATTTCAGACAGCGTTATTTCCACTATATTCATTCGCGTTATATTCCACTTGAACGGTTGTTCTGAGCTTAATTTTCGTAAGAACTTTTTTTGTAGGGAATTCGATTCTCCATGAGAATGTGTTACCGACATCTTTGTGTGATTTTTTTCTGACGAGTTGCACTACCACATTCAGAAATCCCAATATTTTCCTGTGTTTTCTTATGGAAAATATTCAAATGCAATGCGCCGTTCAAAATAATTTTTTTTTGACCTCCCGTTTTAGGATTCTCCGTTTTTTACCTTACTTCAACTTTTTTTGGTGGATGCAACCGAAAAAAAAAATTGTTTTTTTTCCGCACACCCTACTCTACATACTAAGTGAAAATCTTAAAAGGGCTCAACGACCATTTTTTAATATTTTATTCATGAATTCTTTTTTGTTTTTTGTCTATTATTTTTTTATTTTCGCTTCTTATCTTGTTTTTTTTGCGTTTTTTTTCTTTGAAATATCAACTCATCAAACTCTATATTGTAACGGGACAGACTAGGCAGTCTACCGTTACAATATAGCATATTTCGACATCCATTGTTTACATCCATATTCGATCAATTTCGCGATTCCCCGAAATCCCAAAATAGAATCTCTCCTTCCAAGAAGCCCATGACGTCACCATCGTTCCGTGTGCAAAAGATCTAGAAGCTTGGCAAAATTGCCCTACTACAAAACCTTCGACCAATCAAATCACGGCGCCGGTTGTTCATGGAAAAGTATTTAAGATCCTGACGAGCAAGCCTCGTCCTCATTTTGATCAACGTAATCGGTGAGCATTATTCGCGTCAAGCGATTTCTTGACATTCTTTCTCTACGACGTAATTTCGTCTACTTTCAATATCCACTTCGAGTCAACACTCTTAGAGATTCTCAACGCATTCGTATCACATCGTGCATCAAGAACTACGAACTGAACGACATCTGGCTACTTCACTTATCTCGAATAGTCTTTTTTAAGACTCTTCGTGATCATCGTCGATTCGTCCTTTTTAGGGCGAATCTACTATAACGTACTTGCTTGTCTTTCTAAAGACTAAGCAAATCACAACTCTCGTTCATTCCTATTCAATCGGGAAGTTGGATAGTGAATCAGGTGATCGTCTCAGAATAATAACCTCGAGGTAGGGAACCGGATTCCTTGGAAAAACCCTCAGCACTGTGGCTGAGGGCGGGAACAAGGAAGAAGGCGCTTTGCTGAGAAAACCCTCCACGAGTGATAAGCTTCACTTATCCTCGTGTTAAATTATCATCATTCTTGAATCTTTCCGACCATCTGTCTATATCACGAGTAAACGCATTGAGAATTGGTAGAATCATTTAAATTTGGGCGAGTGGCCTTCCACTCCCAGGACGCTGGTTAAACGCATCAATTTCAGTCAGCCGACACAGAGATATCAATTTTCGAAATAGAACGGAAAATTGATTTTTGTGTTTCCAAATCGCTTCCCGATTGGAAACACCGTGAAACTTGAGAAAACACACACACACACAAACACGCATACACGCTCAAACACCTATGAACATTCACACGGGCAACCAGGCACAACAATAGAGAGACGTCGCGTCTCAAAGCACACCGAGCTTCGAAACATTCCGTAGAGTCTCGCGCCACATAACTCGGGAATCGAGACCACAAGGACTGACGGACGAACGAGGACAATACGACGATTCGATTCAGACATACGAACGCAGACTGTTCCTTAACATCTTAGATTCATTTTATATTGCAGTCCCAATTAATCACACCTATTCATCACCCGTTCAATTCCTTATTGCCCAGTTGCCGCTGGATTTAACTTTTGCGTGCCCCAAAGGAGACCTTGCTTCTCAAGGTTCTCCTCTCATTTAAGTGGCCCACTTTTTACATGCCTATGATGACGGGTCACGTTATCCCCAGGTCATACATGACCAATGGGAAATACCGATAACAACCAATCTGAGGCAATCTCGAAAAACCAGTAAAATTTATCACATCGATTCGGCAAACCTCTCTCCTACATAAAACGTCACTGACCTCGGGCCCGTGTCGAACCTTCTGTTCGCCCGGACGAAACGACGGGACGACAGACGAACACACAAAAAATCATAACATTACATAAATCAGATTAAAAATCGTGAATTCCTTCAATATCAAAATTAAGGAATTTCACGAAACGTTTCAATATACTAAATGAAAATCTAAAAAGGGCTCAACGACCACTTTGTTATATTTTATTCATGAATTCTTTTTTGTTTTTTTTTTCATGTTTTTGTTTAGTTTCTTGTTTTTTTTATTTTTTTGTTTTTTTTGTATTATTTTTTCTTCGAAATATAAATTAATAATACTCTATATACTAAGTGACAATCTTAAAAGGGCTTAACGACCGTTTTCTAATATTTTATTCATGAATTCTTTTTTGTCTTTTTTTTGTTGTTTGTTTTTTATTTTTTTATTTTTTCTTCTTTTCTTGTTTTTTTGCGTTTTTTTTAAAATATTAACTCATCAAACTCCATGTACTGGACTTCCGTTTCCGATGACAAAGGTGTAGAGTGAGTGTGGGACAGGTGGGCAGAAAGTGTGCGATAGTGAGGAGAGCGGGAAATGAAGGGGTGAAAAGTGCTGTGGGATAAGGAGGGTAGGACGGGATAGTCAGGGGCGAGTGATAAGGGATGGTGCGGGGGGAGGGAAAAGAGAGTTAGACAGGGGTAAAAGTCGGGTGGGTTGATTTTGAGGTTAGAGTGGTGTCGAGGCAAGGGGGGTGGGGGAAAAGCAGGAACGGGCGGCAGTGGAGCAGCGGCGGAAAAGCGGGCAAAGTGGGAAGAGAGAGAGTCGGAAGCGGTCGGTAAGGGGGAAAGGTGTCGGTAGGGAAGAAAGTGAAGTGTGTGGAGGAAGCAGCGGAAGGTAAAGAGTAGACAAGTAGTGAGGATGGGCGACGAGGGGAGAAGGGTCGGTGTAGAGGAAGAGAAGAAGAGGGGAAGATCGAAGAATGCGGAGAAGAGGAGCGAAATAGTAGGAAAGTCGCCGGAGAAAAAAGCGGAAACGGAAGTCACGGAGTGAATGAGATGAATGAATGAGCAAGGAATTAAGAAATGAGGAAAGAATTAAGGAATGGATGAATTAAGAAAGGATAATGGTCTGTCTTTCTCTCTCTCTCGAAGTGTAGGGTAGGATAAGATAGGTTAAGTGTAGGATAAGGAAAAACGTGTGAGCGGAGCGGGAGTCCGCAATGTACCCCGCAAGGGAAGTAAACATTTATATATAACTCTATATATACTAAATGAAAATCTAAAAAGGGCTTAACGACCACTTTGTACTATTTTATTCATAAATTCTTTTTTGTTTTTTTTTCTTGTTTTTGATTAGTTTTTTGTTTTTTTTTATTATTTTTTTTATTTGAAATATAAACTCATAAAACTCTATGTACTAAGTGGAAATCTTAAAAGGGCTTAACGACCATTTTGTAATATTTTATTCATCAATTTTTTTTTGTTCTTGATTACACTGACCTTATAGTTTATAGTATTTTCATTTATACAGTTTATAGGCACCACAATATGAAAATAATAAACTCGTGTATAATGGACGGTAAGTTATCACCCAACGTCTATCGCGTGTCTGCGTGGCTAGTATCTCTTTATTATTTTTATTAAATTCGTTAATACTTGCAACTTACGAAGATTTCAGAAAAACGATATTTACCTTGTTATTGTATATGTAGTAATTATATTTGGGACTAATTAACCCAAATGGAAACGTTCCGAATTACTGAGCCCGCAAAGATCGATGAGACCGAAGATTGGTGCAAGTTTGTTTGGCATCGTTGCATATTGCGTACATAATTAAATGCGGTTTTATCTGCGTTGTGGGGTTTGGCATAAGATTCTCGATTTGGCATAAGATCGTCATAGCGATACCAGTATAATCCAGCTGGTGCATACGCGATATAGTGCTCTCTTTCCCGAATATAATCGACTTCTCCCATTAACATATACGACTTGTCCCATATCTTTACAGTTTTTGAAATGGAGCCTAAGGTGTGAACAGCGATTTCGTTTTTATTTTCGTAGCCATCGGCTGTCAGAATACTCGAATCAATGATCAAGTGAATCCCATAATCTGTGACGTTTGCGACTGATTTTTTGCACCTGAAACAAGATCTACCGTCTTCTAACCTATCGTCGATCGCTTCTTGCATTCGATGAAATCCACCACATAATATGATGCCAATATTGACATCCAATAACGAATACTTATTGCTGTTTGTATATCCGCATGGACACTCAATTCTGTACGAGCAACTAGGCTCGGACCGTAAAATTATCTATGCGAGATGGGCAACATTACATCGGGCATTCAGCGTCCTGATCTTTCTCGTATATCTCCTAATGCTAAAAAGCTTTGTTTCTAAAAAAATCTGCGCCCTCTGCTTATAATACTCTCCAATTATTTTTTTTTCGCGGACAACGCTATGGGCCAATTTTATGAAGGGACCATCTGTCGAATATGTTTTTTTCTCGATAAGTTCTGTTACCCAAGATTCCGCTTATCATGACCTGAAGGATTGAATCAAAAGCACACGTATTTCTCACGTTTAAGTTGCAGTCATCCATCTTAACACCACCCATTATATTTCCGTTCCTAAGAATCGGGATGCGTCCGATTTTCGCGTTTTTAATAAAATCCCATTCTGGACAATCATCCAAGTAGGATGGCTACAAGCGTTTTGGTTTCGGGGGTACAGCGCTCTCGACCGTTTTTACATTTTTTCAAAGCCACCCCACGTTTCGCGAACAACCCATTCGTTATCGGCTTGGACATTTTCATCCATATCGAGTTGGTTTTTATCGCATGGTGCGATTTCCGCGAGTGGTTAGTCGAGAACACCTCGAATATCGAGGATTGAATCTTCGGTAGTCGAGTTCCATGTGTTTCCAGCAGAATAATCTACCTCATTTTTATCCGATTGAATTAATTCTTCGCCGCAACTTGTCAAACTGATTTGACGTGATGACTTCTTCGATATGCAGCTGCTCAACTTTTCTTTTTCAGTTTCGTTTGGAGTGCTGCACGCATTTTTATGTCCAATGGCAAAGGAAATCTCTGTTCTCGTTAGTGATTCGACCGGTGGTAGTAAAGAGCTTTGACCATCTGTGATCCCCGTAACTTTGTCAGCCTGATCAAACGAGAAAACATCCGATTCATTCGATGCGAGCGTGATTTTATCATCGATATTATTGAGATGCTGCAATACGAATTTGTCTATCCTCATAGGTAATTCTCCCTTGAAACCACGGCGTTTAATATCGCAAAACTCCGATTCAACAGCAGCTGATGTTGCGATAGGTGTTCCTCTACCAAAAATCGGCATCATCACGGAAGTGCATAATAGCACGTAAGGGAGTAGGTACTTCTTGAACCTCTTAGCGAATTCCTCATTATAACGGGCATTTATCGTATCGCCAACTGATGAATCCGGATGAGTCGCAATATCTCTCGCTGTATTATAAAGAACGTCGCTCCACGCTTTCCAGCCAGAATTACCGCCTTCGTTTGCATCGACATGTTCCTCTGTCTCTCTATTTCCTTCATCCGGATGTTCATCGGAATCTGAGTTGTCGTCGTCGTCTGCTTCTTTCATCGATACACCTTTTATTCTGTCATTTAAGAAGCGCATACGTTCTTAGGACGGCAGAATTTCGTTAGACGGAGTATGACCAATGACCTGACTAAGGGCGACACAGAGAATGGACTCTACCAAGTAAGACAACTCCTCCATATTCGAGGTTTGGTACATTTTTTAGACGCATCTCAAGTAAAATCGTCGCACGAGGCATTTATCTTTTCCTTTCAGACAGTTCCAGCGCGATACCATCGATATGAGATGACTTACATCCATTCGGATGTACGTCGATGGCAGCAAAGTCGATTTGTGTACGACGGCGTCATAGCACTTTTGGAGAATGGAATCGCTAAAGCTGGAACATATCCCAAATATTTCGGCGACTGCTATTAAAAGCGCCCATCCAAAGTCTGTAACAACGATTGGTGGAATCGGTGCGTTTGTGGCGAGGATAAGGCGCAAAAAATGTGCAACATTGAGCGCTCGGTGATCAGCCGTCACCATCTGAAATGTAGGAACGCTACCTTCGCTTGTCACGAGCATGCATTGATATAAAAATATATGTATAGTCGAAGCTTCTTCATAGGCG